>SJYC01040769.1:0-36777 GCA_006408675.1 Madoqua kirkii
GGAGCTGCTCCACCATGGCCCCCAACAAGTGCCACCAGGTCTGCACTGAGAGAGTACTGGCTGCAGGGAACCTCGGGGAGTTTGGGATTTCAAGATGGTGCTAAAAATGTCCTGTTCAGTGAAAAATCTGATCAAGTATAGTATCCTGTGCCACATCCTTTAAATAGGAGACCTTTTTTTTTTTTGATGCCTCTGAGTCATTATCGCAATCATCAATTACTCAACCCCTCAGGGCGTCCAGGGATGAACGGGGTCCCATGCTAACTGCACTGAGACTGCGGAGCTTTTCAGGCTGTTTTATGAAGTTTGTAAAAATCTTTTTATCTCATGATTCACCCAGGCGGTCAACTACCACTTCTTACTGGTGTGAATGCACCACCTGAAATGACCCTTTTCTGTCTTTTAAGCTAATTCATCTAATCTGATCTTTTCAAACAACAAGCTCAGCAACGAAAAAATGGACTGCTTTCTACCAGCTGGCCTTTAACTGGATTCCCTGGAAGCTCTTTCCTTTCATTAAACCCACTTCTAGGTACATGACAGTCTTCTGATGGGTGGGCTCTGCTAACTGATTATCTGGGCTACTTAGAAGCTTCTTATCTCATGTCCATGTGTGGGGGGTGTGAGGATAATAACAGGCACTGTCTGAAGAAATCACGATGAGAAACAGGACATCGTCCAGCCAGAGCTCCATGGGTACCTCAGTGTGCTCAGATATTATATTATCAGCGTCATCCACCCTGATGGACAGGTTTCACATTAACCAAACTCGAACAGACCTGCTGCTTAGACCACGAAAAATGAGGGTCACAGTGCATGGACCTGGCTGAGACGCAGCTGTGAACGCCCGCATAACTCTCCCTTTCCCACCGTTTCCAGGCTGGCCGATGGACAGGTGCATGTGCAGATTCACAGACGGGCTGAACTCTGAGAGCCTGGAGCCAGACTGCTGGGGTTTGAATCCAGCTCTGCCACCTTGGTCAAATCACTTACCCTGGCTCTCTGTGCCTCAGTCCTCACATCTGTAAAATTGGATCATAATCCAATCCAACTCACTTGGTTGCTGTGAGGATTAAAGGATTAAAGTAGTGTCTGTAAAATGCTTAGAAAAGCATGTAGTGCACGTCAGGTGCTCAACAAATGGTGCCTGTGAAGCGTGCTGCGTGTACGTGCTCAGCTGTGTCCAACTGTTTTGTGACCCTATGGGCTTTGCCCTCCACACTCCCAACCTCTCATCCACGGCCAGCCCTCGTCACACAAACGGGCTGAGGAGTGGGCTCGGGTAGTTTGGGAGACAAGGAGGACACGGGAAACCTTCCTTTGCCGAGGTGCTGGCCACGCTCGGGAAGCGCCCAGGATGCTCAGCTCTGTGACATGACGGCCCTGAGCATGGCGGAGCCAGGTCCCCTCACGAGCGCCCGCTGTGGCCCAGAGCAGCCTCTCCAGCCCCAGGACACGATATTAAGACACCCGTTTCCCCGAAGCCCTGAAGTGAACGGAGAATGAGGCCTTATCAGTAACGAAGAGGACATGCCCTCCACCCCCTACACTTTTGCCCCATCTCTCAGTTGCCTGGTAGAGAAAATAGGAGTGTAATTACTGGGCCCATCTGAGCCCCAGCATGAATTAATTAGCCAAAACTGGTGCGGCTTAATCTTCAGGGTGACTGTACAGCAGCCTTATTCCAATGCTGCTGCTAAATTATGAGTACAGGAACTACTGACCCTCTTCAAATATTTTACCCATTTCTTAATTGGATCTTTCATCATAAAACCAGCTTTCTCTGTTTTAATTCCTTCGTAATTGCTAAAGACTGTAAAATGATGGCTTCATACCAAACAAGAGCTAAGGGTGTGTGCTCTTTTGAGATAACCACTATGCTAAACACTTCACATAACTTCTAATTCTCACCATTCTACAAAGCAAGCACTAGCATCTCTATTTTACACACAAGGGGGAAACTCAGAAAGAACTGACTCAAGTTGGCACGGCTAAAGGGGCAGCATGTGAATTCAACCCAAGTCAGAAACCTACCCTCCCTTCTACACCAACCAAATCACCTCCCACTGATTAACGCACAGCAGCAGGTTCAATACTCAGGGAGTTCAACACATTTTTCTGCTTTAAGGTGCTCCAGGGACCACTTCCGTTTTATAAAGTCGTGGCTCACTGGTTTCTAATATTGGAAGAAAAGTCCAATTTTGCCATTGTTTGCACAGCAAGCCTGAAATTTTTACACTGAGATGACAGAATAAAAATAAGGTATAAATAACTAAAATAACTCTTCCAGGTAACCAGACATGACAATGTGCTATCCTGAAGCACTAAACAAAGTCAAATTAAAGGATTGTCAGTTAAATCTTCCACAAACAGGAAAACGAAGACTTTTTAAAGGTGCAACAGTGCCACCTATGGCCCGAAAGGCTTTCTGTATAATAAAGGATTAATGAAAGGTTTTCAAAAATAGGAGACACAGAGCCTATAACTAAAAGCTTATATACTAAGAGCACACAATGAATTCTGCTTCAGGGGAGGGAATGGAATTCAGTGTTTAATCTGAAATTGAATTCCAATGCTGCTGCTAAATTATGAGTACAGGAACTACTGACCCTCTTCAAATATTTTACCCATTTCTTAATTGGATCTTTCATCATAAAACCAGCTTTCTCTGTTTTAATTCCTTCGTAATTGCTAAAGACTGTAAAATGATGGCTTCATACCAAACAAGAGCTAAGGGTGTGTGCTCTTTTGAGATAACCACTATGCTAAACACTTCACATAACTTCTAATTCTCACCATTCTACAAAGCAAGCACTAGCATCTCTATTTTACACACAAGGGGGAAACTCAGAAAGAACTGACTCAAGTTGGCACGGCTAAAGGGGCAGCATGTGAATTCAACCCAAGTCAGAAACCTACCCTCCCTTCTACACCAACCAAATCACCTCCCACTGATTAACGCACAGCAGCAGGTTCAATACTCAGGGAGTTCAACACATTTTTCTGCTTTAAGGTGCTCCAGGGACCACTTCCGTTTTATAAAGTCGTGGCTCACTGGTTTCTAATATTGGAAGAAAAGTCCAATTTTGCCATTGTTTGCACAGCAAGCCTGAAATTTTTACACTGAGATGACAGAATAAAAATAAGGTATAAATAACTAAAATAACTCTTCCAGGTAACCAGACATGACAATGTGCTATCCTGAAGCACTAAACAAAGTCAAATTAAAGGATGTCAGTTAAATCTTCCACAAACAGGAAAACGAAGACTTTTTAAAGGTGCAACAGTGCCACCTATGGCCCGAAAGGCTTTCTGTATAATAAAGGATTAATGAAAGGTTTTCAAAAATAGGAGACACAGAGCCTATAACTAAAAGCTTATATACTAAGAGCACACAATGAATTCTGCTTCAGGGGAGGGAATGGAATTCAGTGTTTAATCTGAAATTGCTAACATTCCTGAACATAAACAAAAGACACAGGCTCGTGGAAACTGATCTTAGAAAAAGGAATCCAGTCCAGCCGCTTCATCACAGGCGGGGAGACTGCGGCCCAGACCCGTCCTCCCCACGGTCAGCTGTGAAGCACTGCGCATCCTCAGGCCCCGCACTGGCTGCACAGCTCTGTACTCATGAAAGGCAGGTCTGCATGCTTCCACAAGCAGGTCATCTCAGTGTCTGGCAAAACACTTCCCAGAGAACAGCAGTAGTGCAGTGAAATCGCTCAGCTATGTCTGACTCTTTGCGACGCCATGGACTATAACCCACCAGAATCCCCTGTCCATGGAATTCTCCAGACAAGAAGACTGGAGTGGGTTACCACTCCTGTCTCCAGGAGATCTTCCTGACTCAAGGATCAAACCTGGATCTCCTGCATTGCAGGCAGACTATTTACTATCCAAGCCACTCCCAAAGAGTGGTTAACTACAAATCATACAATTTTGTTGAAATAAATCAAACATTTACTTATATATTAAAACACTATGAGCTCCACTTCTATTCTCTCTATAAAAGAAAAATGACAGATGTCAAATCAACATTTTGATTACTTAAAACCTATTAAGGGTACAGGGGAAAAAAATCAAAATTTTAAATACCAAAGAAATAAGCTTATTCTCTGAAAGTAATCAATAATGATTTTTCTAACAGTCAGTGCCTGTGGTCAAATTCCTAGCAATTAAGAGATTCTAGTGACCAACTTCACTTTCACTTTTCACTTTCATGCATTGGAGGAGGAAATAGCAACCCACTCCAGTGTTCTTGCCTGGAGAATCCCAGGGACGGGGGAGCCTGGTGGGCTGCCGTCTATGGGGTTGCACAGAGTCAGACAAGACTGAAGTGACTTAGCAGTAGCAGTGGATGATTACACAGCAATATGGATTATGAGTTGTAAAAAAATGTATGTTCTGTACAAATAATCTTTAAGTTCTTCAGCTTTAGACAATTTAGGTAATCCCTAACTAAAGGAAGACACTCGTTTCATCAAAACTTCCTACTGCACCAAAAAAAGTAACTGAATCCTTGTCACTTTAAGTCACATTCATATAAAGTATATACACAATGAATATGCATCAGTAATTTGGTTGATCCTTCTAAATTATCTGTCATTGTGACAGCAAGTTTTTACTTAACATCTCTTGGGTGCTTAGTACAAGGTATCTGACTCAGTCAGACAAGGTAAATAACACTCTTCAAATTTCACAGATGAGGAAATATACTTAAGCCATAAAAAAAAATCTTGCATATTCATCATAAGGAGAGAAAACAATAAAACTTTAACTTTCAAACCTCAACACTTCTTCCAAACTACAGACTACATAAAGCCAATTCAGTCTTTATAATTTTTCCTTTCAACAAGCCTCACTAGAGAAGAACGAGTGGTAGGTTTGCATGTTCAAAGCCCACTTCTCTTTTTCACTTTCAATGTTTTGTTTTTCATGCTTACAGAGTTAAGAAATCCTAACTTTGTAGGTCACTAGCTGAGAATAAAACATTTGCGAAAACATACAATTTTAATCTCTGCTGCTCTATCTTGTGTTCTCACTGGTATCTCTTCTTTGAAGGCCTCGTGAGGCTGAGATCACTAAAGCCCGTCATTTACGAACACACTGCAGTTTGGGAAGCCAGTCAACAGGAGGCTGATTAGAGGAGCAACCGAGGACACACAATGTGGTCAGCCCAGCCTGGTTCCAGCCGCGAGTCTGCCCCTGAGAGCGGCGCAATTCAGACCAAGCGACCGAATCCACTTAAACCTCAGTCCCTCGCCTGCAAAAAGGAGTTACTGATAACTACCTTCAAACACCTGCTAAGTTCTGTACAAATAATCTTTAAGTTCTTCAGCTTTAGACAATTTAGGTAATCCCTAACTAAAGGAAGACACTCGTTTCATCAAAACTTCCTACTGCACCAAAAAAAGTAACTGAATCCTTGTCACTTTAAGTCACATTCATATAAAGTATATACACAATGAATATGCATCAGTAATTTGGTTGATCCTTCTAAATTATCTGTCATTGTGACAGCAAGTTTTTACTTAACATCTCTTGGGTGCTTAGTACAAGGTATCTGACTCAGTCAGACAAGGTAAATAACACTCTTCAAATTTCACAGATGAGGAAATATACTTAAGCCATAAAAAAAAATCTTGCATATTCATCATAAGGAGAGAAAACAATAAAACTTTAACTTTCAAACCTCAACACTTCTTCCAAACTACAGACTACATAAAGCCAATTCAGTCTTTATAATTTTTCCTTTCAACAAGCCTCACTAGAGAAGAACGAGTGGTAGGTTTGCATGTTCAAAGCCCACTTCTCTTTTTCACTTTCAATGTTTTGTTTTTCATGCTTACAGAGTTAAGAAATCCTAACTTTGTAGGTCACTAGCTGAGAATAAAACATTTGCGAAAACATACAATTTTAATCTCTGCTGCTCTATCTTGTGTTCTCACTGGTATCTCTTCTTTGAAGGCCTCGTGAGGCGAGATCACTAAAGCCCGTCATTTACGAACACACTGCAGTTTGGGAAGCCAGTCAACAGGAGGCTGATTAGAGGAGCAACCGAGGACACACAATGTGGTCAGCCCAGCCTGGTTCCAGCCGCGAGTCTGCCCCTGAGAGCGGCGCAATTCAGACCAAGCGACCGAATCCACTTAAACCTCAGTCCCTCGCCTGCAAAAAGGAGTTACTGATAACTACCTTCAAACACCTGCTATGCGGTAAAACCTCAGGAAGCAGTTAGCACAGCCTGGCTGCGGGGAGGTGCCAAATGATTCCTGGCTGTTTTGGGGATGATGCTTGCTGTTAGTAATTTAAGCTAGTCCAAAAAGGAGGAATATTTGTAAGTCAATAAGCATTTCCTTTTGGACTGATTGTACAATGTCCTATTGATTTTTTAATAAAGCAAGTTTTGTCCATTAATTACAGGCTTAAACCAAGTTTCATCCATTAATTATAGGCTTAAAGGGACAAGTCTCCAGAAAATCAATGAGTGGCCTCTAAACTCTGAATACAAGAAAGTGAAGTTTTGTCAAAAAAAAAAATACAACAGAAGGAGAATTAAAGTGAAAAGAGGGACTACAGAATGCATTTTGAAACTAAACTCAGTTTTAAGGGGGGAAAAAAATCCCTTTTCTCAGGTGAGATCTTGAAAAGTACATAAAGCGGATCTGAGATGTCTAGAGTCTTTTAACTTTATTCATGGACTCATATCACCAAGTCTTAAAACTACTTGACAATCAACAATACTACTACTGATATATAACAGCCCCCAACATTTATCCAGCACTGACTGGGACTGTGCAGGTCCTTTCCATGTGCTTCATGTCTCATTCAGCCTTCACAAGGACCCACTGAGGGAAATACAACCATTATCTCCCCGATCTCACAGGCAGGGAAACTGAGGCACGGAGATTAAACTGGTTCCAGGTCACATTGGCATTAAATGACATCTGTATTCTTGCTGCTTTGCTGGTGAAGGAGGAACCTGAGACAGAATTCAAGGAGAATGTTAAACAATCAGACTGTCTCACCTTCATCTCAAAGAGTAGATCCGTAAACTCCTGGTGTGAGATGGGGCTACAAACTGAGTAACCTTGAAATCTGTATCCAAGACGAAGCAGCACGGACATGCATGCTCATGATATCAAACCCGTGCACAGCTCTGGACCCTTTACTGTCTGAAAGGCGGGAAAACCAACTCCCGTCTAAGCAAGGGCAACGTGGCTTTTCTGCTCTCATCCAAGCCTCACTGGGTGATCTCCTCGGACTGCCTCCAACAATAAAAAGTTCTCAAGTGCTGCACACCACGCAGAGCTAAGTAAAGACTTTACTGCAGACAGAGAACTTTTCAGGTTTAAAACGTTTTTTTTCTTTTTTTGCCTTTATTCAGCAGGAGGAGAGACATAAAGATTACTCTAAAAGGTCTCTGGAATCTCACTAGTCATGTGATTGCCACAGTTGGACCACATTTTCTCTTCAAATCTCAGGGAAAGACTAAAACAAAAGGTGTCCCCAGAGAGAGAGCAGACTCTCTACAGAGAAGAGAAGACAGCTGTCCCCTGGGTTGGAGATTTAGGCACTGGGCCACTGGTGGAAATGCTGAAATCTTGTCACAGAGGCAGCAGTTACAACCGCACGGGGAAAACAGGTGGTGAGCACCGACCAGAGGCGTCTCCAGGCAGAATCGGAGCACAGCAAAGTGGGGAGCAGAGGCTTTCCAGACCTCAGACTTCATCGCTTCACCTGCTCTACCCTCCTCTCTAGGGACTGAGGCCCCACTAGACTAATGAAGAACGGTCTGCTGAAGGGTGATAAAACATCTTCGATAGCCATCAGAGCTTTATCTAAGCAGTTTGACACAGAATTCAGACCAAGTGGCTACACAGACTGACTCATAAAGGTGGTCTCCGCAGTCTTTGCTGGTGTCGGGGAAAATGGTAAAACTGAGGGGGAAAAGAAATGTAAGCCATTTCCCTTCCAATACTCATCAACTGTCATGGGGTTTCTCTTTGGGGGTTAAAAAAAAAACCCGTGCACAGCTCTGGACCCTTTACTGTCTGAAAGGCGGGAAAACCAACTCCCGTCTAAGCAAGGGCAACGTGGCTTTTCTGCTCTCATCCAAGCCTCACTGGGTGATCTCCTCGGACTGCCTCCAACAATAAAAAGTTCTCAAGTGCTGCACACCACGCAGAGCTAAGTAAAGACTTTACTGCAGACAGAGAACTTTTCAGGTTTAAAACGTTTTTTTTCTTTTTTTGCCTTTATTCAGCAGGAGGAGAGACATAAAGATTACTCTAAAAGGTCTCTGGAATCTCACTAGTCATGTGATTGCCACAGTTGGACCACATTTTCTCTTCAAATCTCAGGGAAAGACTAAAACAAAAGGTGTCCCCAGAGAGAGAGCAGACTCTCTACAGAGAAGAGAAGACAGCTGTCCCCTGGGTTGGAGATTTAGGCACTGGGCCACTGGTGGAAATGCTGAAATCTTGTCACAGAGGCAGCAGTTACAACCGCACGGGGAAAACAGGTGGTGAGCACCGACCAGAGGCGTCTCCAGGCAGAATCGGAGCACAGCAAAGTGGGGAGCAGAGGCTTTCCAGACCTCAGACTTCATCGCTTCACCTGCTCTACCCTCCTCTCTAGGGACTGAGGCCCCACTAGACTAATGAAGAACGGTCTGCTGAAGGGTGATAAAACATCTTCGATAGCCATCAGAGCTTTATCTAAGCAGTTTGACACAGAATTCAGACCAAGTGGCTACACAGACTGACTCATAAAGGTGGTCTCCGCAGTCTTTGCTGGTGTCGGGGAAAATGGTAAAACTGAGGGGGAAAAGAAATGTAAGCCATTTCCCTTCCAATACTCATCAACTGTCATGGGGTTTCTCTTTGGGGGTTAAAAAAAATCTATAAAAATCTCAGGGATCAAAAAAAGCCTACTAGCTTCACTTTCACTTTTCACTTTCATGCATTGGAGGAGGAAATGGCAACCCACTCCAGTGTTCTTCCCTGGAGAATCCCAGGGACGGGGGAGCCTGGTGGGCTGCAGTCTAGGGGGTCGCACAGAGTCAGACACAACTTAAGTGACTTAGTAGCAGCAGCAGCAGCAGCTTTATATATAGCCTTGACCTCTGCATTCTCTGTTACTATCTTTGTGATCTGTGAGGTAGCACAACTACATGTTGTGCCAAATGTTTATGCCAAATTCATTCATTAAGAGTCAAAAGGGTCAAGTTCACAGAACAATCATCTGCGGGTCTGCTCCTCCAAAGACGACTTTTTACTCTCTATATATCCTAACAAAACATCAGCAAATCAAACTTCACTGATAAAGAGAACTCCATCAACCAGGGGGAAAAAAAAAAAAAACAGCCCCTGGTCCGTCAGCTGGCTGTTAAAATTGACAGCGAGGACTCCCTTCACCAAATACCCAGAAACTGTGACAAGGACCCAGACACAGAACTTCAAAGTCGGTCTACCATGAAATTTCATGCAGCTGCTCCAGAAATCAACCCATCATTGCAATCCATTAATATCACTCGATAAGACTCAATAAGATCAATACGTATTTTAACAGGATCAGAAGACAAGGTCTCATGTGCAGGATTTCTGACTCAACAGACTCTACTCTTTATTCAAACAGCAGGCAGGCGTCACTCGGAGGGGGCCGTAGTGGACTGCTCCTGCTTAAGGACGGCCACGGGGCCCAGCACAGGGCCGGAGCAGAGCTCACCTGGTCGATGTCTGTTGGCCGCTTCTGCAGGAAGGGCGCTCCCCGGGAACCTGCGAGCTCCAGCTTTGCCGCCAGTTCCACCAGGGTAGTGATAGATGACAGAGGCCGAACACAGCCCTTCCAGGGCAGCTGGGCATTAAACAAAGGGTTCGGTTAATAAAGTTCGCAGCCCATCGTCAGCCAAAAATTACCCTAAGAATGATGTGAGCAGTTTGATGATGTGGAAAATGCCAGTTTTCCCCCAAAACACAGGTCAAACCTACAGATCGCTGGTTTTGTTACAAACAGGACCAGGGCCCCCTATCATGTCTGGCAGGCCTGGGTCGAGGCTGGCAGCACAGAAAGTTCTCACGAAACTCAAGGTCTCAGTGAGGGTCTGAACATGAGTGAAACAGGCCGTTTACTCCTTTAACCAGCAATCCAGTTCACACTGTGTGGCAAGCCCTGTGCTGGAGTTCGATACTGCAGACGGACAGAGTGGAAAGTGCTCCACATCAAAAGAATCCTTGAAGCCATACCAGTGGACCATACCGCAGGAGAGAACACCTCTCCGCATCATCACGGACCCTGACAGCACCAACCCATCTGCAGCAAACACCTGGCCGGCTGTCTCCCATCCCCACCCCCACCCCCGTCCCGGAGGCAGCTGGGGCTGCTGTGGCGTGCCCATCCTCCACTGCTGGGAGTCACACCCCAGCAACCTGCGCTGGGCCACCCGCCCCACAAGTCCTGTGCAGTGTTCGTCTTTATCCAGCAGCTTGGAGGTTCTCAAACTTTTTAGTCTCATGACTCCTGGATGCTTTTTTTGTGCAGGTTACATCTACAGACACTACCGTGTTTGAAAATAAAACTAGAAAAAGATTTAAATATTTATGTGTTCAAACCTTTTAGAAAATAATAAGCCCATTACATGCTAAATTTCCATGAACAATAACTATGTTTCAAAACAAAAACTATGTGCTGGAAGGGTGACACTGTTTTGCATCTTTTACAAATTCTTTAATGTCTGACTGGAGACAAGTGTGTTGGATTCTCACACCTGCTTCTGTGGTCAATCTGCTGTGCCGTCACATGTCCCGGGGTCCCTGGGAGACCCCTCTGTGTGCTTCTGAGGGACCCAGAATGAAAAAGGCCACCAGTGGCGGTCCCCCCACTCACATCGCCTTCACGGAATCCAACCGGCCGTCCTCACTAGGTGGGTCGGGGGCCCAGCGGCATTCTCTGGGGGTAAGTTCCTAAGCTGCAGCCCTACTCCACCAGCCCAGAACAACTCGTTACAGACCTCTCCTTCAAGGAGACAGGAAGACTCCCATTTGCCATCCCTCCTGCTTAGTCCTTTACCAGTTTCTCATTTTTTTTTCATCTGTTCCTTCTCTTTCCCTATCTCCTTTAAGAAGCCAAATTACAAAATTCAAGTCCATTTTAAAATTTACATTTAGTGTGTTCTATCCCTGTGTTAGTTGCTCAGTCGTGTCCAACTCTGTGCGACCCTATGGACTGTGGCCCACCAGGCTCCTCCATCCTGGGATTCTCCAGGCAAGAACACTGGAGTGGGTTGCCATGTCCTTCTCCGAGTGTGTCCTATGGGACACTGCTAATCTTCTATTGAAGAACTTCGCTGCTTCCCTCTGACTTGCGTTTACTGTAAGTGGCTGGCAGGCCCTCTGACTGAGCTGCTGGCCTCTTCCAGGAAAGAGCCCTATTTCAGTCCTCACCGGCACTGCACTCATTTAACAAGCATTTGCGGAACACCTACAACGCGCTAGCTGATGGACTCACACAGACCACACCTCCCACTCCTGCCTGCAGGAGACAGTGCCTGAAGGACAAAAACAGGCAGCCCTGGCATAGAAAGTCAACTCCGTGCAGAGGGGTTCTGTACAGGACCCACTGCATCCACTGTGTGGAGGGGTCAGAAGAGGCTGTCCTTCAAAGCAGCTTTTTAAGTTTTTTTAGTTGAGATATAATTCACCCAGTCAAGTGTACGATTCAGCAGTTTTGTGCATTCACTGCTGTGCAACCCTTGCCACTGTCTAATCCCAGAATCTTTCCATCTCCTGCAGAGAAAGCCCACTCCCATCAGCAGACCCTCCCCATCCCCATCTCCCACCTGCCCTGCACCCCCTCTCCCAGCCCAGGCAACCAGCCATCTGCAGTCCCGTCCTCTCTGCCTCTAGGCCTGCCTGTGCAGACGCTTCAGACCAGCAGAGGCGTGCACTGCACGGCCTTTTGTGCATGGCTCCTTCTCCTTGACATGATGTTATCAGGGTTCGTCCGTGTTGTGGTGGTATCACTACCTCACTGGTGTTTACGTCTGAACAGTGCTCCACTACATGCATGCACCGCATTTCGTTCATCCATTCATCAGCTGACCTACAGATGAGGTTTTGAAGAATGAGTGGAAGAGGCAACTAACATGGGGAGTGGCATTCTAAGCAGAGGGCAAGATGTGCTTTCAAAAAATGTTGTTTAGTCACTCAGTCGTGTCTGACTCTTTGCGACCCCATTGACTATAGCCCACCAGGCCCTCTGTCCATGGGGTTCTCCAAGCAAGAACACTGGAGTGGGTTGCATTTCCTTCTCCAGGGGATCTTCCTGACCCAGGGATCAAACCCATGTCTCCTGAAACTCCTACACTGGCAGGAGGACTCTTTACCACTGAGCCACCAAGGAAGCTTTAAAAAATAAATAAATAAAAAGCAAAATAACACAAAGCAACAAGCAAGTTTGGTGCATCTTCGGGAGAGTTTCCATCTTGGATCCAGCAGGACAGAACTGGAGGCACAAGTGGGAAAGGGCGAGTGGAAAGGCGAGGCGGTCACCCCAAAGATTCCCCACTGCAGCCCGCTCAGCGGACAGCTTCCCAGCCCTGACTATATGTTTTTAGAGCCATTTTTCCAAGATGTTCTCTTTCCCCAAGTATCAGTTGCTACCACGGCGTATGTGATCATCTTCACCAGGTCCTCTTACCTCCAAGCCACAGGAAGTCATTCACGGAGCGGAGCAGTTCCACCGACATGTGGTAATGGACCAGGGAGTCCTGCAGCATCCCGGCCTGCAGGCACAAGTCCCCGACGTGCTTCCGCATGCGCCCCTGGCACCGCTTCTTGTAATGTCTGAAAGGTGAGGTGAACGTAAATGTATCACTGCCAATGCCCGGATTCGGCTCCAAAAGCGCGCTGGCTAAGCACTATTCATCTCTCTCACTACAAAAAAACGCTAAGAAGGCAACTTTAGGCTCTACAGTTGAAAGCCAGCCACCATCGTTGCCAGTATATGAGCCAAGTTATTTTCTAAATGCAATAGAGTACATGTATTTCATGTGGATAATATTAGAGGAGGTTTTTCTTTCCAAATTTTCCAATCATAACAGTACCACAAGAAAGTTTGTTTCAGCCTTTTAAAAAAATCAATTATCTTCCACTTTCTTAACATCAAACCTATTATTATTTTATAAAGAGAGCTGTGCTCCATATTACAAGCCAACTGTTTGGCTTTTGCAAACAAGACCTTTATCTTCACGAGTTCAGAGCAAGCTTTAATGATGCTTTGAGTGGTGGGGCCCAGAACACTCACTAAAGCTCTTTAAATATTGGCAAGGATGTGCTACTAAATAATGCAACAGCTTCTAACTCCATATCAACTCAGAAACCAGAGAAACCATACCAATATCTCACTTCATCTTTTTAAACATTCCCATTCTTTTGAATATTAAATTTCTTTAAAGATAATATTTATTTTCAAGCAAAACAGCAGCTATATTAAATTTCCTCTCACCAAGAAAGCAATCTGATCAAGAACTAAAAAGCTCTATGTTACTCCAAAAGATGTGAGGCTTCTGGCTAAATGAATGTAGAGATCCCAGGACAAACTTAAATCCCGTCCTCTCTAACTCTGGAATGGAGCTTTTCTGTTCCCAACATTGGCTGAACTAAGATCATCACATAAGGCAGAGTAGAGAAGAGGAACGTGAGCCTGACCCCCACCTGTCTGCCAGGACAGCCCTCCCCAACAGGCCTCCCGCAAGGAGGGCGCTGCACCTACCCAGCCCGCCAGCCCCAGCAGACCCGCATCACTCCACCCATCAGCTCAACAGCCCCTCCGGAGTTCCAAAGCCCCTCCTGGTCTGGAGCACCCTCACCTCCACCCTGCGACACACACACATCTAGAGGGGCGTCACTTTCACCCTGCTACATACATACATACACACACACACACACACACACACACCTAGAGGGGCCTCACCTCCACCCTGCTACACACACACATGCATACACAAACACACACGGGAGCACCCTCACCTCCACCCTGTTACACACACACACACCTAGAGGGGCCTCACTTCCATCCTTGCCATACACACACACATACATACATACCTAGAGGGCCCTCACCTCCACCCTGCTACACACACACACACACACACACACAGGGGCCTCACCTCCACCCTGCTACACACACACACATACACACAGAGGGGCCTCACCTCCACCCTGCTACACACCCACACAGAGCACCCTCACCTCCATCCAGCTACACACACACACCTAGACAGGCCTCAATTCCATCCCTGCTACACACGCATACACACACACACACAACTAGAGGGCCCTTCCCAAAGCATGTGTTTGGTTAGGTACCCCCCACTTCAAAGCCTTGCAAGCCTCCCCAGTACAGCTCCAGCCCCCTTCCCCTGCCCCCTGCCCTCCCCAGCCTCCCCAGTGACCCCAGGGGCCTGGCTCTTCCGCCAGGCTACTTCCCACTGGCCGTAGGGCTCATTCTGACTCAGTTTCTCAAGGAAGCCTTCCCTGCCTCCAGCCTCTGCACCTGCGGAGCCCCTCCCTCCCAAAGGTGGGCAGCGCGAGGCCCATTCCCCGCGGTGTCTCCTGTTCTAACCAGAGAAGGATACAGCCTCCGAAGGCACATTCGCCTCCTCCACTCACGTGACTGTGGGCTCCTAACATGCGGCAGCTTACAGACCCCACCGAGACACTGACTCAATAGACTCTGAATTACACTTTTTCTTAAGAGAATTTACCCCTTTCCTGTTAGACTAAAATTTGCTTTAAAGCATCCTGTCTTTCCTCTCTGAACAAAGTAGATTATTACATCTCCGTACAAACTTACAAAGGTGCACGTCTGCTGTAGCAAAATATAGCCCAGGACAGTTTCAAAAATAAACAGTGCAGTCACTGTGATCAGAAAGAGCTGGCTTTGAAAATACAGGATTTTTACAAAAAGAAGTCATCTAAATATGCTTACGGTGTTTCATATAAAGGTTATATGATGCAACACAACAATATAAAATATTTTGAATTATATAAAAATAGAATGAATCCTATTATTTGGGAGAAAGTCTCCAAAATGCCATAAAATTCTAGCATAGACAGACATAAATTATTTCACTCTTGGAGTGCTGTGTGCCCCAAGACTGGGTCATCTCGAGATTACGAGCAATCCTGTTCATAATCCTTTGAAAAGACAGCGGGAAACAGAGAAAGGAATGAAGGCAATTCTATTTCTAGTCAGCTATGCCGTGGGCAACCAAAATATTTTATGCCGATTTTGGCAGAATTCACAATATAAGCTTTCTCGTTAAAATTCTCCTTCCAAAAAGACATGGATCCTTTCTTCATGGATCATTTGAAAATTATGTCAGGGTTGGTTTTTTTTTTAAGTCTCTCTGGAAGTTCAGAGTTCTTACAAACACATTATTAGCATGTTACAGTGCGTGACCACTGCTCGTGGATGTGGAAAAACAGAACATACAAGCAAAAAGTATGACAAAGAAAAACGCAACATGCAGCCACAGCAGCAAATACACGTGAAGGTAATGCGGAAGCCAAACATTCAAAGCAGGTCATAACCTGTTGTCAATTTTAAAACTATTGGTGAGTTTTAAAACCATGAGCAACAGACCTTAGGCAAAAACATGAATATGCTCTAAATACTTCAAAGAGCAACTCATGTTATTTCCTTATTCTTAACGAGTTATTAACACTAGGGCTAGAGGAACTGGAATTCAGGATTGATAGAAAAATTAGTAACAACCCAATAAGCCCTCAGTCATAAAGGCCTCAAATCAGTCATGGCTAAAGCACAACCACAGAGCTGCCAGCCTCCCTAGATAAAGGGAGATGCTTCCTTTCTGGACGCACCTAACACAGCCGTCAACACTGCCAAGGAGACGCTCACACCACATTGAACACTAAGGACAACGAGACTAAAGTACACACCGCGTGATTCCCATTACTTCTGATCAGAAAGAGGAAGAAGATGTGTCATATTTGCGCGATCTGGGTACTATTTACATGGCTTGCGGTACATTCTAATCCAAAGTCCAATTTACTTGCAAAAAAACTACATATTCAAATCCAAAGGGAAACCAGAGCTGCTCAACCACACTTTGCAACTAAAACCCAAAGGAAATCTGATGAAGGTAATCTCTTATTGCTTTTGGTGTTATATAGTTTTACAAGCACTGCATAATTAAGTGACCGCTACAGCCCATGATTCTGCACTAGAATATTAGGGGCTGAAAAAGCCTAGATTACGTGCACTGTGTAAATGCAATCACATCAACACACTGACAGGCACCCCTTTGGTGGAGCTGAAGTTCCAAAGTAGACAACTCTACCCCATGCGTGCTAAGTCGCTTTAGTCGTGTCTGACTCTGTGCGACCTTTGGGACTGCAGCCAGCCAGGCTCCTCTGTCCATGGACAGCTCTAACTAGAACATGAGAAAGGCAGAGTTCTGTACTCGATTTCAGATGCTGCACGGGCCGTTAACTGACACCGTATCTCACCTTACGAAATCTGAACATCAATAGTTAACATCGGTTTTCTCCATCTCAACTCTTTTATGCTAACACTGGATATTAAACCCTCCCTCCATAAAAAGAGCCCCAGCCCACCCTGCCGAAGAGTTAGGTTCTGGTGAGGAAAGCTGATCAAGGGAGGCCTGCAGAGTTTCCACCACACACTCAGAATGGTCGAAGGATGACTGCACCTGAGTGTCCTTTGCAAGCACGGCATCACCCGAGGAGCAGGACCAACACCTGTCTCTGGTGCTTCCCAACCATCAGACACAGCTGAGCTTCGTGAGACAGACCTGCAGCCCCCAAGTCTGAGGCTTTCTCTGAGAGGCTCCAAACTGGTCCACTTGACCCTCCAGACACAACAGGGAGGTAACAGGATTAGGAGAGAGAGCGTGCCCTGCAGGCTGAAAAGGCCTGAATCCCGCTCTAGCATTCACTAGCCCTGTGACGCTGACCTGGTGGCTTCACCTCTCTGAGAATGCTCCACGCGCTGCAAAAGGGGGCTGCCACCCCCACCTCAGATGGCATCCAAGGGGCATGAATGGAATATGGGGGCGGGGGAGCGCCTGACATAGAACCTTGCTAGCTTCCCTCCCCCACCCTTCTCCCCTTTTAAACTGGCATACTCCCCCTAACAAGTATCAAGCCTCTGGGACAGACTGTCTTATTCATCTTTGTATCTAGCACAGTAGGATCAAAAAAGAACTGCTTCCTCCATAGTAACTATCAGTGTTCTTAAGAGATCTCTCTATTTTGAGAGGAAAGACTATTCCTGAACCACCCAACCATGCGTCCACACGGCAGCCCCTCCTCCCAGCGTGCATCCTCTTCGTCCTCAGATCCCCAGTGTGAACTGCTCGTGTCCACTGGACCTGACGGGGGCTCCACACCTCCCCAGGCCTTCCTCCCCGCCCCAAGGGTGAGTGTCACCCACCTTCTCCGCCCTCTCACGCCACTCCAGCTCCAGCTTCCTCCATCCGCTGCCAGAGCATCTTCCTAAGATGCACATCTGTCTTTCCTTTCCGACCTCTTTAAGAGGCTGCCCCACCTCCCAGGCCCCAAGGGTAAAAGGCAGCTGCTGCTAAAACCCCAAACACCACAGGAAGAAAGTGAAAGTGAAAGTCGCTCAATCGTGTCTGACTCTTTGTGACCCCGTGGACTACACAGTCCATGGAATTCTCCAGGCCAGAATACTGGAGTGGGTAGCTGTTCCCTTCTCCAGGGCATCTTCCCAACCCAGGGATTGAACCCAGGTCTCCCGCATTGCAGGCAGACTCTTTTACCAGCTGAGCCACCAGGGAAGCCCACCACACAAAACCTCCATGACCCAGGCCTTCCTCCAACCTCGTCACAGCCCTGGACCTTCAGCCCACACTTTCCGGACGCGCTCCCGCATTCACGGCTGTAAGCACACGCTGAAACTGCCAGCCCCATGCATGCCTCGAGTCGAGCTCTGTCACCTGAGCCCCAGGCTCTTTGAAACCATCACTTGAATGTTGACTGGCTTCTGAAAAACACATTTACCACTTACTCTGGAACCCAACCACCAGCAGGTACTCCCAGTTTCAGTAACAGCCTCAAACTTCCATTCTAGCTAAGAGCCCCAGGGCACGCCCAGCTGTTTTCAGTCAAAACCCTGACATCACATTTGACTTCTCCTGTCCCTCACCCGACCCCTGCGCCATTATCGGTCCTGCCATTTCTATCTCAAAGTATATCTCAGCTCTGGTTCCAAGGGACCTGGACCCAGCCAGCTCACAGCAAGTGTGTGCTGAGTCAGTCTTCCGAAGGGTGCTCCCTGAAGAGGGACATGTTCCCTGGCACCAGTCACCTAAGAAGGCATTTGAGTCTCTTACAGGAGGCCCAGGGAAAAGGACTTGTAGTTCTCCCACAGTCTGAACTTTGAAGGGTCTGTGGTCTGGGAGAGCCCCTGGTTAGCGGGCACACCTGCCAGCGAGCAGGTGAGAATGCAGGAACCAAGGCACGGCTTCGGTCACTGCCATCCCCAGGCCCTGAGAGCCACAGGAAAGGCCCTGCGTCCAGGGCACTGCCCAGCCATCACAGGATCCCACCCTGCGTTTCCCAACCACATGGCTTTAACCTGTCCTTGCCACCCTTCCTTCTGTTTTGCAGCCCGCTACCCCAGGATGGGTTGGACCCTTTGAGGAATCTGGCCTGTCTCAAGTGAGACAAAGTCAACAAAAAATGAAAGTGTCCACATTTGGACCAGACCCCTGAGGAGAAACAAGGCCTCCTGGCCAGCACAGTGGTGGCAGCAAAACCCTTCCCCAGGAGGTGAGATGACCAGGGCGAGAACGCGAGGTCCTCAGTCAGCCAAGGCGCCTCCCTTCACAGCTGACCGTGTGTGCTGGGGGTCCACCACCACCAGTTAATGACATGCCCATCAGTGGTGGCCGTGAACCTCAACAAATACACAACCAGCTATTTCTTACCGATGTGGGTTAAAAGTAAAGGCTGGTGCAGGGGCCTGTCCATCTGCTAAGCTAAACCACAGACCTGGCTACAGCAGAGAGGAAGCCGTGGTCACCTGCACAGGTCCTTGTGCCCACCAGATCCAAAGCAGCTAGCAATTTAGGAGAAGGACATATTTCCCTGATCCCCAGGAAAACTGCCCTTATAAAGACAAATGCCCTTTAGCAGACTAGCCTCTGCCCCTTTATGATGGAAAGTCACTGGGACAAAGTAAATGGTATGGGCAACATGAGAGCAAAAGAAAACCTGGTGACTGCTCCCTCCAGCAGCATCCCTCATCGGCCAGCTTCGTCCAATGCGGGCGTGTCTTCACTGGTAACTGCTGGCCAGTAAGCACCGTCATGCATACGCAGCGACAGCCAAGAATCGCGTGCCTGGCACGTTTATTTGAAAGCCAGGGTCAAGCAAGGTGCAGCAGACTTTGTCTTTCCAAGTTAAAATAGCCCAAGAAAAACCCCTCGCAGCCACTTAAATCAACTAGCATCTCACTTCCTCAAACCAAAAAAAAAAAAAAATTAACAAGGGCTCATTTGTCACCAAATGTGAGACCAAACAGGTTCCCCAAGGCAAGAATTTGGACAGCTATCTAAGGCCAGTGGGTTATGTGCTAAAAAAGCAAAAAGAATTAGAAAATAAAATGATGACCGGGATGAGACATGGATCAAGGCAGCAGTTAGGTTTCTGTTTTCTAAAGCAATCAGGCGGTGAGGAGGCAGCAAAGGGGGAGTCCGGCTATTTCCAGGGCAACCCGTGCACAGCCTACCTTTTCAGACCCAACAACACACTCACAGGGCGGTATGAGAGAAAAAAGAACAAAGGAAAAGAAAAGAAAGAGGAACAAGCGAAAATTAGAAACACACCAGAACAAAAACAACTTTGACAGAATTGACAGAATGTTCTAAAATTGACGTGGGCTCTGATGAGGCCAGGGGCACGTGTGGACGGATGGTAAACAGCCCCGCGCCTTCCCACCCTCAGCTCCCAGTAAGGCTGGGCCTGCGGTTGGAGGCACCGGTCGCGGAGCCTGTCCACGCAGTCAGAGAGGTCTGTGCTTCAGACCAAAACTGCACCTACATTTGGACATTTCCTTCTGAGCCACAAAATGCGATCCCCTTTCAGGCTGGACTCTTTCTATCACTCCTACCAGGAGCTGCGGGAGAGAGTGTAGCTCTGGGCTCTGTTCCTGAAATGAATCACTGTTTTGAAAATGAGACGACTGAGACTCGTGATGGCAACAAGGGACACACAGTAACTGGAGGTAAACGCTTCCGCTGAGGTCACTGGTGTCATTATCTCACCGGAGTCCACATGACGGCTGAGTGTTTATGGAGCCAGTGAGAGCCGAATGGACCCACCGGGAGGGAGGATTCGTTCGCTGCTGACTTTCCGGCACTCGGAGGCTCTGCATAAACACCTTGGGACAGGACTGGCCACCATGCGCCAAGCACGTGTCCTGAATGAGTTCCTCCCGCCAGACTGAGCAGAGATTTCAGCCAAAACAGGCATTCTCAACATTACGGCCTCAGACCTTTGGGTCCACAACCTCAAGAAGTTGATAATCAAAACTGTCCCTTGGGGCCTCGTGTGGCAAGGAGAAGGCAGAGGTCAAGGGGTGGGGGCCCCCAGCTTCAGTCGCTCACCCACGAGTCTGTCTTAATGCCACAGACACTAAGATTTGGGGAATGTAGGTACACACGCGGCCCCACCTTGTCAGGGACCATTACCTCGGCACAGACCCCACCTGACACCTGGGACTCAGCAGGAGGTGACAGATGAGTTGAGGGGCTGGTGGGAGTGGGTCTAGTGGGTCTGAGTGGGTCTGAGTAGATCTGAGTGGGTCTGGTGGGTCTGAGTGGGTCTGGGTGGGTCTGGTGGGTCTGAGTGGGTCTGAGTGGATCTTAGTGGGTCTGGAGGGTCTGAGTGGGTCTGGTGGGTCTGAGTGGATCTTAGTGGGTCTGAGTGGATCTTAGTGGGTCTGGAGGGTCTGAGTGGGTCTGGTGGGTCTGAGTGTATCTGGAGGGTCTGAGTGGATCTTAGTGGGTCTGAGTGGATCTTAGTGGGTCTGAGTGGATCTTAGTGGGTCTGGAGATTCTGAGTGGGTCTGGTGGGTCTGAGTGTATCTGGAGGGTCTGAGTGGATCTTAGTGGGTCTGAGTGGATCTTAGTGGGTCTGAGTGGATCTTAGTGGGTCTGGAGATTCTGAGTGGGTCTGGTGGGTCTGAGTGTATCTGGAGGGTCTGAGTGGATCTTAGTGGGTCTGAGTGGATCTTAGTGGGTCTGAGTGGATCTTAGTGGGTCTGGAGATTCTGAGTGGGTCTGGTGGGTCTGAGTGTATCTGGAGGGTCTGAGTGGATCTTAGTGGGTCTGAGTGGATCTTAGTGGGTCTGAGTGGATCTTAGTGGGTCTGGAGATTCTGAGTGGGTCTGGTGGGTCTGAGTGTATCTGGAGGGTCTGAGTGGATCTTAGTGGGTCTGAGTGGATCTTAGTGGGTCTGAGTGGATCTTAGTGGGTCTGGAGATTCTGAGTGGGTCTGGTGGGTCTGAGTGTATCTGGAGGGTCTGAGTGGATCTTAGTGGGTCTGAGTGGATCTTAGTGGGTCTGAGTGGATCTTAGTGGGTCTGGAGATTCTGAGTGGGTCTGGTGGGTCTGAGTGTATCTGGAGGGTCTGAGTGGATCTTAGTGGGTCTGAGTGGATCTTAGTGGGTCTGAGTGGGTCTGGAGGGTCTGAGTGAGCCTGATGGATCTGAGTAGGTCTGGTGGGTCTGAGTGGATCTGGTGGGTCTGAGTGGATCTTAGTGGGTCTGAGTGGGTCTGGAGGGTCTGAGTGGGTCTGGTGGGTCTGGTGCAGGCAGCTCTGCCCCTTGGTGGTGCCCAGGCTTGAAAACCTTGCCACCTGGGCTACAAGGAGCAGGAGGGCAGGGTGGGCATGGTGATCACAGGGTCATGCAAGCAGCAAGTACAGCTGTGAGTGTGACATGCCCTGCCCTTCCTGAGGCCACATGAGTCTGGGTGTGGGAGGGGGCCCCTTCAGACCCTGCCAGGTACCACCTCTGGGCCTCTCCCCACAGAGCTGGCCTGGACTTCTTCCCTCTGCTCTCTGACATCTTTTCCTCTAACTTATCAACAACCAGAAAGTTGGGTTCTACCTCAATGAATTCAGGAAGCCCTGAGCACCTACTCTGCAGTGGACATGGTGGTACCCACACCACACCCTCCATCCTCGCCTGCGGGACCAGCATGCGAGCCCTGCAGAGGACGGAAGAGGATCAGCGCCCAGGTGGCAGTGCTCCTGCCAGCGAGGGGACGTCTCTGCTCTCTTCTGTGGGAAGGCCGTGAGGAAACGGAGCAGAGGACAAGCAGGGGCCCCGCAGAGCTCGTCTGTGATTCTGATGACTGCATCACAGGGCTAACGTGAGGACTGAGCGATCCCTGTGACGCAGAGACCATGAACATGCTGTCCCCTGCACCAGGAGCTCTTTTAGGAGTCTCTGCAATGGTTCTGACATCCTAAATGGGGGACCTGGCGCCGGGGCATCTGGCAGGAGGAGGGGCCTGGCCTGGGAGGCAGGAGGCATGGGCCCAGCTCCAGCCCAGCAGGCTGGAGTTCTGCTGCCTCTGGGGCTCAGCACCCCATCCACACACAGAAGGGGTGAGGCTGAGTAACAGTCTTCACAGCGTGTCCTGGGGCAGCACTGTCCAATAGGAATAAGGTGCAAGCCACGTGAATCCAGTTGCCATGTTCAAAAAGGTAAAAAACAAACACTTGCAACTGATTTTAATAATATCCTTTGATCTCATATATGTAAATGTTATCATTTTGACGTGCAATCAATTTAAAAAAAAAAAAAAACACTAAGATAGTCCACTTCTTCCCAGACCAAGTCTCAGCACCTGTTCTGCCTTTTACCTGCAGCCCATCTCTGCTCAGCTTCCTCTACTGTCCTAGTGACAGTGGCTAGCCTCTGGACAGCCGCTCCAGGGGTCCCACCTGGGGGTCTGGGCTAAAAAGGGGGAGTTAAGTGTCACACAAACCCTAAAAGGATCTCCCCCAACCAAACTGTGTTCCACTCAATTTTAGAAAGTCTGAAACCCAGTGTACTGCACCCTCCCCCTGCCACCACTGCAGGGAGCCCTCCCGCTTGCTCCTCCCTTTCTGGAGCCTGGGCTCCAGGCCGACTTACCTACTGTCTGTGTCCAGCCCCACAAAGTCCTTCTTCTCGAAGGGGACACAGAGGAGTGGGATCTTGTCTCCGGACTTGTCCGTGGCCCTGTCCAGGCGCTTGGACTCGAGCACGATGAACAGCGACTCCACGAAGTCCTCGATGCGCTTCTCCACAGTCGCGCAGTCGTCGTAGCTGGGGTAGAAGGCCACGTCGGTGCGCGGCTGCTCCGCGATCTCCCCTTGCATCCCAAACACGAAGAGGCGCGAGTCGTACAGCGTGGAGCCGTAGATTTCCTTCTGCACGTGGAACTTCTCGAAGGTCTGCGGCCAGTCCTTGGCCGAGAAGCAGTCGGTGATGGTGATGAGGCCCACGACCTTGCGGTGGGTCTGGAAGTCGCCCCACTCGCTGTTCTCGGGCGGGTAGTGGTGCCGGTAGCGGATGTAGAGCGCGCGCTGAGAGTCGCGCACGCTGATCTGGCTCACCGATGAGATCCTCTTGTAGATCCTGAAGAAGTTCTCTTCCGAGACGATCCCCACGGGCTGGACCACCACGAGGAGAGTCTGGTGGTCCTCGGCGCACTGCATGTAGTCAGGGACACTCATGGTGAAGACCCTGCCCAGAGAGAAGGGGTTTTGAAGGTGTACACGGGTTTTGCAGGCTGCCTCCACTCCGGCACGCAGGGATGCCGGCGTCCCCCAGCTGGAAGACTGGCGGAGCCCCAAGCCAAGCGGTGGGGTACCGTTTGTCCTCGGGGGTTCTACGGGATGCTACCCTAGTTCTTACCACAGTACCCTGCTCCTGGAGCAAGCTTGGAGCCCCTGCAGTTCAAAAGGAGCCTCTCGGTTTTTCCATTCCCAGTACTTCAACAGACACTGATGTGGAGTCAGTACTCAAAGAAGGCTGAACAAATGAAGGAAGGAAGTTGGGAATTGCTTCCTCAGCCTCTCAGCAGAAATCATGAAGATTCTGCAGTGGAATCAGAAGACCAGGACTCTACTCCAGGCCACCTGAGCTCCTGAGCTGAAAACTAATGGGGGTAATATAAAACTTGTCTTCTAAGAAGACATCTGGATTAAGGCAGGCTGCAAACTGCAAAGTGCCAAGCACAGTGTGAGACAGAAGGAGGAACTACACACTATTACCATCCCTCATTTTATAAACCGAGTTTCCTTGGGAGAGTTTTTATAACCTGGCTGTGCCAACTTTGTCAGATATAAAAAGAAAACAGCATCAACTATAGTCCAGTAATTATTTAAGAGGAAGAAAGAAAACAATATTACCTGATTCTCGGTGCTGTTGAGGAATTCAGTTAGATAACCCATAAGAAAGCATCTGGCCCATAGGAGTTAATAAATGTTTGTTAAATGAATGGTCCAACAAGCAGATGAATGCTGCCCCATCCACAGAGCATCATAATAGCACTGCCTGGAAATCTGAAGCCTCGTTCCACCCCGACTCCACACTAGCCATGTCAGTGACCCAGACAGGCCTGTGTGCCTCTCTAAGCCCCAGTTTAATCGTGAATAAAAATGCAGATAATCAGACAAACCTCAAGGATTAGTGAGTCAATATTCTGGTTTCAATACTGTACTGTAACTTTGCAAGAGGGTTGTTATTGTTCAGTCGCTAGGTCGTGTCTGACTCTTTGCAACCCCACGGACTGCAGCACACCAAGCTTCCCTGTCCTCACTATCTCCCAGTTTGTTCAAATTCATGTCCATTGAGTCATGATGCCATTCAACCACTCATCCTCTGCAAGACGGTGCCATTGAGGGAAACTGGGCAAAGGGTCCACAAGCTCTCTCAACATTCACGGTTATGCAACCATCTCCAGAATGTGTTCACCTTTGCCAACTGAAGTTCCGTCCCCATTAAACACTAATTCCCATCCCTTCAACCCAAGTCCCAGTCCCACCATCTACTTTCTGTCTCTCTGAGTCAGACCGTTCTAGGCACGTCACCTCAGTGGAACCATGCTGTGACTGGCTCATTTCACTTAGCACAGTGTCTTCAAGGCTCATCCGTGTTGTAGCATGTATCAGAGTTTCCTTACTTAATGCTGAATAATATTTCCTGAATAGTATATACATTTATGTATAAAGGTATATAACACATTTTATTTATTCATTCATTGAAGGTCATTCGGGTTGTTCCTAACTTTGGCTACTATGAATAATACTATTATAAACATGGGTATACAGACAAAATGTTTTAAGTATAAAAACCACCACATCTGCAAAGATGTAGATACAGACGTAGATGCAAAGGTAACTTCTATTTGACAGGTGGGCGTGTAGACTGGTACATCCTGGGCCCGGCAACTGCCTTGCTTAAGGAACTCTGGCATGTGGTGGGCAGGTTTATAGAAGCAAGAACTGGAGAAAACAAAGCTGTCCACTGTTAGGAGGATGGGTAACTAAACTGTGGTCCTTTACAACAACAGAATACTTTGAACAGTGAAAATGAAAGACCTAGAGGAACAAAGATGAGTCTCAAAAACATGATGGGCAAACAAACCAGGTTATGGATTAATACAAGCAGCACCATTCTGCCGGGAGTCGCCATGGGAGATCCCACCCACGACAAATTCATGTGGAAGAGACCTGTTAAGCAAGGCTTCAGAACTCAAGGGGCTCCCTAGGCTTTCTCAAGCATCTACCCCAAAACCAGAATCTGTCTGTTTTACTGTTTCATGACTTTCACCAACTCCTCTGACATTAACAGGGGGCTAACCCTGACCACCTTTCTCTGGAGAAAATCAACTTAGGGCTATAGCTAATAAGTCTCCTGGACATGAGAGGAATATTTCAAATCAAACTCCCTCTGTCAGCATTTTAGCTTACTTGGCAGGTATATCCAGACACTTACAGCTACGCATGTGATTACTTACAGCCTCCCAACTATGGGAGGCACAGAAAGCCTAAAACATAGAGCCTTTCAAAGAGTTAAAAGTTATTAGAGTGGTGCTAGTGCTGGTGTAGGGTTTCATTATTGGACCAATGCTTGTTGCTAAGTTTCCATATCTCTTATCCACTGTGCACCTGGGAATGCGTTAGTTAATATAGTGAGAATGCAAGAAAAACAAGTGTAGCCTTGAATTTAACCATATCAGACTTTTGAGCTAATTGGTTCTTTCTTGTAACTCGCTGCACCTTTGCTCTGTGAAAAACATAACTCTGTTTGGCATTTTCTGAGGCTGACATAGATTAGAAGTATAAAGAAAAAACACTTCGAGGGAAAAAAAGTTTTCTGGTTGAGCAGCCTTTATCAAAAGAGGGTCATAAAATGTTCACAGGCCTCCAAGGCCAGAAGGTACTGTACACAACATCATTTGTGGGAAAGGTATGCAGAAAAAATCATGGTTTCGATGAGGGCAAAACTGCTGGAATGTTTGGGCTGAAGCCGACGCCGTTTCTCCTTCGGGTTTCCCTGGATCCTGTGGGGGCTGGACCCCGGCACCATTCCACTTATGTAAAGTTTAACAGGCAATACTAAACAATATGTTGTTTACACATATGATAAAATTATAAAGAAAAGGATAAATTTGGACGGTGGTTACTTGGGTGGCAAAGAGGATGCAGTCTGAAGGCGAAGCCGCGGGGCTGCAGAAGCAGCAGCTGTGTTCTGTCTCCTAAGCTGGATGGCAGACACAGGGGCGCTCGTCTTGCCCTTCTTTAAACTGTATATAAATGTCAAACGTTTCACAGAAGAGTTAAAAAAGGAAGAAGATCCTGTTGGGAGGGAGGTTCAAGAGGGAGAGGACATCTGTACCTGCGGCTCATTCATACTGATGTATGGCAGAAACCAACACAATATTGTAAAGCAATTATCCTTCAACCCAAAATAAATAAAATTTTTTTAAAACGGAAGAAGATCCAACTTCAAAAAGTTTACAGGATGGATCTCAGCAAGTTGGCTAGTTTTGGGGCCTGGCCCCAGCCCTTCTCCTCTATCAGGAGATGATGCTGCTGATCCCAACACACCCTGCTTCTATGAGCAAAGAAGTCGCTGCACAAAAAAGGCACGTGAGTTACAGGTGCAGAGCTGCCTGAAGACAGGCGGCCTGTGGATCTCAGACACAGTTTGAGGATAGGAGGTGTTCAGTTTTTCTGGTCTGAAGTAAAATGAGAAAAGTACAAATAATGTTTAAGTGTTCCATAAAACTAAAGTAAACTTAGTATGTGTCTTATAAATGTTAACTATTATTGTTATTTATTCTTAGATTTGGAGAAGAAAATGGCAACCCACTCCAGTATTCTTGCCTGGAAAATCCTATGGACAGAGGAGCCTGATGGGCTGCAGTCCTTGGGGTGGCAAAGAGTCGGACATGACTGAGCGACTAAGCACATTCTTAGGTTATGAACTTTCTCATTTTTTTTTGCTGTTAAAACATTCTTTTGGGGGGAAAGTCAGGGTACTTCCCTAGTGATCCAATAGTTAAGACTCCTCGCTTCCAAGGCAGGGGGTTCGGGTTTGATCCCTGGTTACGGAACGAAGATACCATTTGCCTTGGGCTGCAGCCAAAAAGAAAAATTCTAATTTTTTTTTTTTTTTTCAAAATGGCCAAACCACATGACTCTGTAGGATCTTAGTTCCCCAACCTGAGACTGAACCTGGGCCATGGCAGTGAAAGCACCCAGCCTTAACCACTGGACCACCAAAGAACTCCCAAACATTCTTGCTTTTATAAAACAATAGTGAGAGTAGTTGGCAGCAGTTTTCCATCATACTATCTGGGCAAAAATAAAAATTGACAAATGTTTTCCCTGAAGGAGCTCACTATCAACAAAGTTCTTCTTCACCTTTGCCACAGATTCAAAATATGCAACTAACACTGGAATAAATCTCATATAAGGTAGGAATAGGAAATTGCACTAGGCACTTTACAATCTATCATATCATATTCAGACTTCCCAACAATCAAAAAACAAGCATTCCTATCTTCAACCTTATAGATAAAGAACCAGGCTCAGTCATTTGCTTAAGGTCTCCTAATCTGTAAGTGGCAAACTGGCTCCAGAGTCAATGTTTTTCCACTAGTTTCTTCAAGGGAGAAAGAATTTAATGAAATGAGCCCTGGCATTGAGCCAGCTCCAGTGTCTGAGACTCCAGTTCAGTCCAATCGCTCAGTCGTGTCTGACTCTTTGCGACCCCATGGACTGCAGCACACCAAGCTTCCCTGTCCATCACCAATTAGTCTGAGACTAATCTAATACGAATATTAAAACGTTAAGAACATATTTCTTCAGGGACAGTAGCTATGACTCTGCACTCCCAATGCAGGGAGCCTGGGTCTGATCCCTGGTTGGGGAATTAGATCCCACATGCCGTAACTAAGAGCTCCATACTGTAACTAAAGATCATGCTGCAAGGAAGATCAAGGATTCCACACACAGCAACTAAGACCCAGTGCAGCCAAATAAATAAATAAATATTTATTTTAAGAACGAACATATTTCTCCAACCAGGTATTTCCTCAAAAAGTTAAAAACAGAGTTGACATATAAACAGCAGTTCTACTCCTAGGTATATACCAAAGAGATTTGAAAATACACGTCCACACAAAAAGTAGTACACGAACATTCATGGCAGTATTATTCGTAATAGCCAAAAAGTGGAAACAACAGAGACATCTATCACCTGATAAATGGATAAACAAAATGCAGTCTATCCACATAATAGAATACTACTCAGCCATAAACAGTACTAACACTGTTACAACATGGGTGAACCCTGAAAACGTTATGCTGAGTGCAAGAGGCCAGGCACAGAAGACCACATATTGCATGATTCTCTTCACATGAAATGCCCCACATATGCAAATCCTTGGAGACAGAGAGTAAATTTGTGTCTGTTGCGGGTGCAGGAGGGGAGACTGACAACGGGTATGGAATTTCTATTTGAAGTGATGAAAATGGTCTGGATTAATAATGGTTGCACAACGGGAATACACTGAAAACCACTTAAGTGTACAATTTTAAATGGGTGGACTTTACCGTATTCACATTCTCTCAGTAAAGCTGTTACTTGATAAAATATTTCTTAACTATTTTTCCCTCTGTTCCACTGGACAGCTCCACAATTTAAGAAAAAAACCTGGCCAAGGGATCTTTAAGGACTGCATGATTCCTGGTTCTCTGGCATCATGTCTCTAGTGCTGTTATTTCATACTAGGGAACACTAGCTGGCTGGACTAGGAAGAGACTGTAACTACCTTTTAAAAATCGCCAGTTGCCTTTAAATTGGGTGGGGAGGAGCAGAGAAGAGGGAGGAGGAGGTCACAGCCTTCGGCTCATTTTCAACTAGCCCAAGCCTGCTTTCGGTACTGTGGATCCACTGTGGATCCCTCTGTAAGAACAAGCGGAACCCACAGGCATCCCACCCTGCCACCAGCACTCCGCGTGGAAAGCCGTTCGCGCGGGGCAGATGGACTGGGGGCGGAGACCCAGGCGGGCACCGGCTCTGCATTTCCGAGAGTCGGCCGAGAGAAGCTGGACTTGACAATTTCGGGAGCTCAACCGCGGGAGACTGCGCCTGACGCCGCCGCGCGGGATCTGAGCCACTTAGAACCCAGAGGAGATGGAGAAATAGAGGAAACCGAGAGCCGGGCGGTCCCAGCCGCGTCCGCAGACCCCCGGTCGGGGGCGGAGACCGGGGGCAAGGGCCGGGGACGGCCGGCGCCCGCGGAAGGGAGGCCGGGCCGGGCCCGAGAGGCGGCAGGTGCGGGCCGGGGCGGGACGGGCCTGGGCGCGGACGAGGGAGGCCGGGCCGCCGGGCCGGGGCAGGTGCCCGCGGCAGGTGCTGGCGGAGTCGAGCCCCTCCGCGGGACACACGCTGCCCGGCGCCCCCGCGCGCGCCGTGACCCACGGACAGCCCTCCCGAGGCCGGCCGGTCCCTTACGCAGGGGCACCCTCTTCTTGCACTTACGCAGCCGGGGACCCCGGGCCCGGAGCAGGCACCAACGGGGGAGGGGCGGCGGGGCCGGACAGCCTCTGCGGCCGCTCCCCGGGCTCGGAGCTGGAGCTTCCGACTGGCGGCCAGGCCGGCGCCGCCCCTGCGCATGCGCGGAGCCGGGCCCGGGCCCGGAGACCCGCGCCAGGTTTTCCGGGCGACACGGGCCCCGCGAGGGAGGGGCGGGAGGGACCGGAGGGAGGGGTCGGGGAGCGAGGTGGTCGCGCTGGGCAGCGAGGGGAGGGAATCGGAGGGAAAAGGGCGGCAGGATAGCAGCTGCGACGAAGAGAACTTTGGCTCCTGGGGCCGCGCGCCGAAAAGGAAGGGCCAAGTCCTGCCTCTGCGCCCTTTTCCCCGCTCTCAGGGCGCGCAGCTCAAATTTCAGCTCTAGAGTGGAGCCCTTTGCCGCCCCTGCCCCTGCAAAGCCCCTACCGGATCACGATCCCAGCGCCCGCGCCGAGCCGGGCTTCCAGTCGCTCCCGGGGTCAAGCACCAGCAGGCATGGGAGCGATGCTTAGAGCTACCTTGGGGCGAGAATAAGTTCCCCTTTTACTGGCTGGGAGACGATCTCAGGGGGCCTCCCAGGCCTGACTTAACTGCTTGGTCACACACAGGGGCTGGGCTGGGATGAGGAGGTCAGAGGCGGAGCCCGGAGCAGACTGCCCGAGGGGCCGGTGCCTGGTCCCCGTCGGTCCTGGGAAAACCACTCCAGACTCTAGAGGTCCGGTCAAGGGCTCAGAATAAGCCTGCGGGTGTGGAACGGCTGTCTTAGTTCCTGCGCACAGCTGACTAGGTAGGGCAGAAGCCACTTAAGAGCTTAAACCCTTCTAGGTTAAGAAATAAAACTTTAAAAGGAGTTTACATACGTAGGTTGGAATGTGCGTAGCATATTTGAAAAATACACAAGATACTGTCAACAGTTGAAGGGTTAAGAGAAAAGAGGATGAGGGAGACCTTCTTTCCCTTGTGTATTTTTGTGTTTGAATTTTTTACTGTATGCGTGTATTTCTTTTTCAGTTAACAACAAAAAAAAAAACTGTAATGGAGGACAGGAATAGTTCAGCCAGTACAGCAGCCATGGAATAACAGAGCCATCACTTTACTTTACCCAAGCAAGCATTTATTGACTCTACTGTGTGCCCAATGCTATTTTATGACTTATTATTTATATATATTTTAAAAATAATAATATGCTATTCCTCATCCCTGCCCTGGGCCAGTGGAAAACCAATTGCATTTTATTGAATTGTTTTCCAAGGAGTGGGAATGAATTATAAACAGAACACATCTTCAGGGCAAAACCAGTGGAGTGTATTTCCAGCACACCAGCCAGGAAGGATTTTCCACACAGGCGCTCGGAGGCTGAGAGTGTTTCCAGGACCCTGCATAAAGCTACCCAGAGTGGCTTCTTCTTGGGCCTGAGAGCACAAGTTGACAGTTACAGAACCCAGAAGGCAGACATTAAAAGAGGCCACCCTTCATTGGAGGTCTATGTGCCAGGAATAGAAATCCATGTTTAGCGCACAATGTCTTCATAAGATCCATGCAAGGTAGCTATTCTTAGCATTCAGGTCCAGAAAGAACACTCTACTTGGCACACAAGTGGCTGGTGCTGTTTAGGATTCAAATCTGAGGCTGTCTGACTATTGTCTATGCTCTTCGCGTATTCCTTCTCTGTTCTCATTCTATCTATAAATGGATAAGAGGAGCAATTTGGAAAGCAAGATTGAATGCTGGCAAGAGGAAACTGCTATTTTTGTACAGTGTTTCTGTTTTCGATGTACTCACATTAATTTTATTGTCCTATCAAATCTGTGAGGGAGGAAGGAAACTATTCTGCATTTTTATGAGGAAACCAAAGTTCAGAGACTGTAAAGGCTTGCCACAGCACCCCAGCCATCAGACGGAGGTGCCTAGACTTGTTTCAGGTATATCCTGCTTCTGCAGTTGTAGTCCTTACGTAGCTTTAACATTTCCTGAGCATCTCTTCTGAACGTTGAGAGTTCAAAGAATACACCAAATCTGCTCTCAAGGAGTTTTAGACTCTAAAAGTTGGATTGGAAGGACCATCTGAAATCATCAAGTGCAACCTCAGCAGCCACACCAGAGCCCCTCTACAGAAGTCCTCAGTTCAGTTCAGTCACTCAGTCATGTCCGACTATATGCGACCCCATATACTGCAGCATGCCAAGCTTCCCTGTCCATCACCAACTCCCAGAGCTTGTTCAAACTCACGTCCATCAAATTGGTGATGCCATCCACCCATGTCATCCTCTGTCATCCCCTTCTGCTCCTGCCTTCTATCTTTCCCAGCATCAGGATCTTTTCCAATGAGTCAGTTCTTCGAATCAGGTGGCCAAAGTATTGGAGCTTCAGCTTCAGAATCAGTCCTTCCAATGAACATTCAGAATTGATTTCCTTTAGGATTGACTGGTTGGATCTCCTCGCAGTCTAAGGGACTCTCATCAGTCTTCTTCACCACCACAGTTCAAAAGCAGCAATTCTTCAGCACTCAGCTTTCTTGATGGTCCAACTCTCACATCCATACATGACTACTGGAAAAACCACAGCTTTGACTAGATGGATCTTTGTCAACAATAATCTCTGCTTTTTAATATGCTGTCTAGGTTGGTCATTACTTTACTTACAAGGAGCAAGCGTCTTTTAATTTCATGGCTGCAGTCACCATCTGCAGTGATTTTGGAGCCCAATAAAATAAAGTCAGCCACTGTTTCCACTGTTTCCCCATCTATTTCCCATGAAGTGATGGGAAATGATCTTAGTTTTTTAAATGTTGAGTTTTAAGCCAACTTTTTCACTCTCCTCATTCACCTTTATCAAGAGGCTCTTAGTTCCTCTTCATTTTCTGCCATAAGGGTGGTATCATGTGCATATCTGAGGTTACTGATATTTCTCCCAGCAATCCTGATTCCAGCTTGTGCTTCATCCAGCCCATCATTCCCCATGATGTACTCTGCATATAAGTTAAATAAGCAGGGTGACAATATACAGCCTTGCCATACTCCTTTCCCAATTTGGAACCAGTCCATTGTTCCATGTTTGGCTCTAACTGTTGCTTCTTGACCTGCATACAGATTTCTCAGGAGGCAGGTCAGGTGGTCTGGTATTGACCCACACAGTCAAAGGCTTTGAAACAGAAGTCCTAATGGGGGTGGAAAGTTTCATACAATGATACAGAGCCCTGTTAGAAAGTTCTCAAATGAGGCAAATCTGCTTCCCTGAAATATCCAATCACAAGGTCTCAAAGATGAAGACCAATGCCCAATGAGGCTTGGTGGAGTTGAGAATTACCTCTGTTGCTGCTGCTGCTGCTGCTGCTAAGTTGCTTCAGTCGTGTCCAACTCTGTGCAGCCCCATAGACGGCAGCCCACCAGGCTCCGCCGTCCCTGTGATTCTCCAGGCAAGAACACTGGAGTGGGTTGCCATTTCCTTCTCCAATGCATGAAAGTGAAAAATGAAAGTGAAGTCACTGAGTTGTGTCCAACTCTCAGCTCCCCATGGACTGCAGCCTACCAGGCTCCTCCATCCATGGGATTTCCCAGGCAAGAGTACTGGAGTGGGGTGCCATTGCCTTCTCCGAGAATTACCTCTGAAACTGGTCAAAAGCAAAGATCAGAGCACAAACTCCATTACTTACTAACTATATAATGTCAGTGTCTTCACCTACAAAATGGAATGATCACTTTGTAAGGTCACTCTCAGGATTAATAAAACCAAGTATAAGAAAATACTTTGAGACAGAGTGGGATAGATCTAAGTTCCGTCTCAGTTTTCTCATGTGCTACTTGTATGGCCTTAGGACACGGTGACCATATATCCTGATTTGCCTAGGACAATCCCAGTATATGCTATTGTCCTGGCTAAAAGCATTCTGGTTTACCCCTCTCGGGGTTCACCTCTCAGGTTTTCTGATCCACCAACAGTATGATAAAGGTTTCCTTACTCCTTTCTAAGTTGTAGGGCTCTCTTCTACCATGCAGTCCACTCAAATACTTGCCCATAAGGCCATGTCTCACCTGGGTTTTCTAGGGCCCAGGCCATGAAAGAGATGTTTGTTTATTTAGCACCATGAACAATCAGCCACTTGAGAGGGAATTCCACATCTACTCCATCAAAATAACACAGTCAGGGTAGACACATTTACCCAGCAAGGAAAGTATAATGTGCTTGGTACAAATTTCTCACATAACCTCACAGTAGCCCTATAAGGTTGGTTGTTCTAATGTGACAACTAAGCAGTAACACTCCTTTTTCCTCTTTCTGAGTGTGGAACGATTGATAAATAAGACAAAAGAATCAGACAATGGATATTTACAAGTCAATTTCATTACTAATATATCAGCTGAAGAGGATGCTATAGATCTGGAGCCAAAATTTTGGTTTAGATTTACTAAATCCTTCACCTTAGAATTAGCCTTGAGAACCCTCCTACACTGTTGGTGGGAATGTATGATGGTGCAGCCACTGTGGGAAAAAGTATGGAGGGTCCTTAGAAAACTAAAACTAGAATTAACATATGATTGATTCAGCAGTCCCACTCCTGGGCATATATCCAGTCAAAACCAAAATTCAAAGATCCGTGCACCCCCATGCTCAAAGAAGCATTATTCACCATAGCCAAGACATGGAAACAACTTAACATCCACCAACAAAGGAATGGATAAAGAAGACGTGGTACATATATACAACCGAATATTACTCAGGCATAAAAAGAAATAATGCCCTTTGCAGCAACAGCGACGCAACCAGAGATTATCACACTAAGTGAAGCACAATGACAGGCGGTTAGGGAAGAAATGGGAGGTTAGGGTTAGCAGATTTAACTTTTATATACAGAATAGATAAACAACAAGGCCCCACAGTATAGCACAGTGAATTATATTCAATATCCTATTATAAAACATAATGGAAAAGAATATTTTATAAAAGAATCTGTGTGTGTATATATATGAAGCAAAATTGCTCAGTCATGTCCGACTCTTTGTGACACCATGGACTGTAGCCTACCAGACTCCTCCATCCACAGAATTCTCCAGGCAAGAATACTGGAGTGGGTTGCCATTTCCTTCTCCAAGGGATCTTCCTGACCCAGGGATCGAACCCAGGTCTCCTGCATTGCAGGCAGACGCTTTACCCTCTGAGCCATCAGGGGAGCATGTGTGTGTGTGTGTGTGTGTGTGTGTGTGTATATACATATATATATATATATATATATATATATATATATAGCTGAATCACTAGGCTTTAGAGCAGTAATTTACATAGCATTGTGAATCAACTATACTTCAATTTTTAAAAAAAATAAAGAAAAAATTAGCCAGCCTTGAGTATCACCCAGTGCTGAACAGAGGCCTCTTCAGTGGCCCAGTCACACAGGCTAATCAGGGACAAAGCTGGGATTCAAATCTAAACTAAGCAGCAAAGGTCCTTTTAAACCTCACAAACCTCCCACCACCATCCCATCGACTCCGGGAAAATAACTATATTTTGTTTTCACGGCAACCCACTCTACTACTCTCGGCCTGAAGGATTCCATGCACAGAGCAGCCTGGTAGGCAACGAGTCGGACAAGACTGAGAGATTTTTTTCAGAGGTGAATGTAAAGTAATGGACGTGGCTCAATAACTGAGAGGTTAACCAGGGCTCCACCTCACACCTTCCACTGCTCAGAGACTGCCTTCAGGGATGGGGACCCTTCAGGGAAAGTCCCTGGAGTTGAGCGAGGCCGGATGGCGCCTCCCCATGCAAGAAGCCCATCATACCAGGCTTTGAGTGGAGAGAGGCGATTAAGGTGGCACAAGAAGAAAGGAGGGGATTCTGCAGACTGTCAACCAAATTCTGGAATCCTGGAGACCGACTCCTCTCTGAACCCCCAGCGCCTAGCACAAGCTCAGACTCGCCGTCCTCTCAGGGAAGACCAAGTGAACCAATCCATTCAGTGAGTGAGTGAATGAAACTCCCAAGCCGGCCGCAGGGGTCCAAGCGGCTACACCGCAGGCTACCAAGCGGCCAATCAACGCCTTCGCTCGCCCGCCACGCCCCCTGATGCCCCGCCCCCGCCCCGCCCCTCCGGCTGCCGGGAAACCCCGGAGCGCAGGATCCCGCCCCCGGCCGCCTCGGTGAGAGTTCGTCGGCTCTAGGCCTGGCGGCGACTAGACGTCCATCTTCCTGCGGCGCTCAGGGAGCGGATTTGAAAACGATTGGCTGGGGGACTGAAACAAGCTCCGCCTGCCTCCCCGCCAGCTCCTCCCGCAGAACCGAAAAATCATTTCAGCTAACGCCACTCCCTACAACGACGCCCCCTAGTTAGAGGAACGAAGGCTGTCCCAATAGGGCCCTCCCCACAGACCCCCGGGGACTGGCGGCTAGCGGCCGGAAGTGACGCACAAGGGCGAGCGGAAAGACGGAGGCCCGTCTCTGGTTGCTCTGGAAACCGAGCCCGTGTGCGTCAACCGCCCCCAGGGGGCGGGGCAGGGGGAGGCCCGGCTGTGTGAAGGTGGGGGTTTCGCTGTGTGGAGACTCGACTGGGCGGGAACGGCCCTCGCCTGCACTTCCTTCTTCAGTCCGGAGCCTTGTGCTAGGCTCTGCGGACCCTGGCGTGGG
>SJYC01040771.1:0-10700 GCA_006408675.1 Madoqua kirkii
TTCCTGATATAATAGCCCAGAGCCAAGGGGATGGATAGAAAGGGGAAAAGACTGGTTTTAGAGACAGATAAACCGATAGTACCAAGACATGAAGACACAATCTGACAGTGAGGGAAGGTATAAAAAATAGAGATTAGAATTTTAAGTCCATACATCCATATGTCTAGGGCCACCCATATATAAGGGCAAACAGTCTTGCACCTCTAAATAGCCCTTAGGAATACCAAATATATAGCTTGATACAATAGTTGATGTTCAAAATGCTATTTCTTAGTTGTAATCTATAAGCTTTTTCTTGCTTAAAAAGCAAGAAAGTATGTAATTCATTTATAAATATTTTCTAAACATTGGTTATCTTGAAGCTACACTTATTTGAAACATCTCAGTCTATGTGATGCCATATATATAATTTCATACAATTCAACATTAAATGAAATACATTTGGACACCACACTTGTAGTCAGGGTTAAAACCATTCACTCTGAACCTATGTTTTTTTCAGGCCTCACCCTGTATGCAATGTCTTAGAGATGAATCAGACACATCATTGCTGTCTAGTAATTCCTGGTCTATATTTAATAGAGACAAATAAAGAGATTACTATAACACTAGCTCAAAACTTTATGGATGGAAAATCAGATGCAATGTAGATTAAAAGAAGATTACTGTCTATGATCTAAAAGAAACTCATACAATGATAAGAAAAAGATGAACCATCCCAAGAAAAACAAGCAAAGACGATTTATTATCTGTCCATCAAGAAAAAAATCCAAATGGCCAATAAATGTGAAATGATGTTCTTCACTGGTAGACATCAAGAAAACACAAAGTAAATAGCAATGAGATTACTTGTTACTTCTCAGGTTAGCAAAAGTAAAAGAGGTTGATAATATGTGCTGTTGACAAAGACATAGGGAAATGTTACTTCGTACCTGGTTAGTGGAAATGAGAATTATTATACTTTCTTTGGAAAGATATATAGTACCATTTTCTAAAACTTTAAAAAACGTGTATCCTTCGACTCTTTAGTATTAGTTTGGGGAATCATAAAAGTTAAACCATCAACAGATACTGACAAGTGTACAAGGATGTTTATTTCATCACTGTTTGTAAAAATCAGTGAAACAAAAGTAAATGCTCATCAGGAGAGAAATGGTTGAAAAATCAGTGGTATGTTCATATCACTGAAACTTATATAGCCATTGAAAAGAGTGACTTATATCAATGCCAGCTGTCTGGGGGTGGGGGTGGAGACTGGAAGGAAACAGTTTTCCATAGTGTTTAAAGTGATAAAAGCAATATGCCAAGGAATGTATATATGATCTCATGTTTTACACCCATGATAAAAATCCCTATGTTTTGTGTATGTGTGTTCAGTTCAGTGCAGTTGCTCAGTCGTGTCCGACTCTTTGCGATCCCATGAATCGCAGCATGCCAGGCCTCCTTGTCCATCACTAATTACCAGAGTTCACTCAGACTCACGTCCACCAAATCAGTGATGCCATCCAGCCGTCTCATCTTCTATCGTCCCCTTCTCCTCCTGCCCCCAATCCCTCCCAGCATCAGAGTCTTTTCCAATGAGTCAACTGTTCGCATGAGGTGGCCGAAGTACTGGAGTTTCAGCTTCAGCATCATTCCTTCCAAAGAAATCCCAGGGCTGATCTCCTTCAGAATGCACTGGTTGGATCTCCTTGCAGTCCAAGGGACTCTCAAGAGTCTTCTCCAACACCACAGTTCAAAACCATCAATTCTTCAGCACTCAGCTTTCTTCACAGTCCAACTCTCATATCCATACATGACCACTGGAAAAACCACAGCCTTGACTAGACAGACCTTAGTTGGCAAAGTAATGTCTCTGCTTTTGAATATGCTATCTAGGTTGATCGTAACTTTTCTTCCAAGGAGTAAGTGTCTTTTAATTTCATGGCTGCAATCACCATATGCAGTATTTTTGGAATGTGTATATGAACATATTCTGTAAATGCTACAGGAACTTAGAGGAAGATATGGAAGGCAGCCTCGTTGTTAGATTAGTTTGAGGGGCAAAGGAGAGTAAATAAGTAACTATTAAAAAAAAAAAGATGTCTAGGATAAAAAATAAATAATTTGCATAATAGGCAGAACAAATAAACTTCTATCTATCTACATATGCTAGCATTTGTGTTTAAAGAGACAAATAAAAGGATGATCACCAAATTATAGGCAAGACAAATAACTAGAATTTCAAGTGATTTTTTACTAGTTTCTAAAGCTTTTTCTATACTTTGACATTTTTACAATGAATTTGTTTTATTTATATGATTTGGAAAATTAATAAAGTGGTTAAAAAAACAACCCATGTCAGTGCTGGTCAGTGCTGAGTGATGTTAACTAAGAAGCCTGCATGGGGGGCATGATACCTGAACTTGACGTCAAGATTCTATCAGGTTTGGAGGATATATGAAAAAGGAGGGTGTTCCCAGCAGGAAGAACTAGAGATGTAGTAGTATGATAGTAGAAATAAACATGGGGACATCTACCTCATCTGGAACAGAAGATAAAGAATAAGCTAGTGGATGCAGTTCCATGACCACCAAATAAAACCAAATAGATAGGAAGTAGAAATGGCCACCGTAATGCATGCACAAAAATGTGACTTTTAGCGTTAACATTAACAAATGAAAACAGCTTGGCTGCTCCAAGCACTACAAATTGACAAATATTTTGAGTTCTAAGGACTCTGTCCACAGTGACACCACGTGTTTCAGTCCGATGTAAACTTCAGTTGGGTAACATTTTCATTTAAATCCCTCCTTCCTGTCAGTTTCCAACTTGGCTATAAATAATTGCTTGCAGAAAAAAAATATGTCACTAAAGATCTAAGCTCAAGCTACCAAAAAAATGGTCATTTTGAAGTAAGAAGAAGTCATATTCTGCATGCTAATTAAACAAGATGTCTCAAGACCTAGGGCTCAGAGCTCATTTTTTTAAAAAAAAAGATTCCTATTTATTAAAAGCCTATGAATACAAATGAATTCTTTAGTTAGTATTCACTCTTATTTAATTCTGCCCCCTTTGAGACAGGAACTACATGTGCTTTGCTGATAAATTGAAAGGTTGTCTGATGCCACGGGGCCCCCTGTCATCCATAACATGGCGTTCATGCCACAAGTGTACGTACTAATGGTACAAGGTTCTTGCACTGTTATCAACAAAGAGCCCAATAGATGGTCACTTTCTTGCTCAGGGCAACCAGGGTCACAGAGCTGCCCAAGGTAGTAATTTTCAAGCTGAGAGGTACTCCCCTTGCTCTTTCACAAAATACTTCTTGTTCTCTAAGTGGAAGTTAAAATCACGAGGACCCCAACTTTCCTATCCCCATCACCATATTACTCCATTTCCAGGGAATTGAAAGAGAACTCATCAGGTAACCTTTCTTACACCTGACAGTGAAACAGGAGAAAAAACTCAAGTCCTTGAACTTAAAGCCTATGTCTTTTTAGACTGATCCACTGAACATTGGGCTAACAATGAAAAAACAAACCAAACTTTCATCATTTTAAGCTTTGCTGGATTTTAAGAGCAGCAACAAGAACCAGTCAGTGAAAAAAAGAGGTTGGAGAATGAAAATGGGAACAGAAGAGGCTGGACATGTGGGGCCCCAATCCCATGTCCACACTTATTGGCAATGAGAGTCTCAGCATCCATTTAACCTTATTGTGCCTCAGGTTCTCTCTGTAGAAATATGATGTTGTTTTGAGAATTAACGGGATAACACATGAAAAGTGCCCATAAGCACAAGATCGGTACATAGAAAAGATAACTGCTACGAAGGCAGCAATGACAACGATGATGACAAAAATGGTGGTGATAGTAACAATGATGACGGCAATGATTCTACTGCTAAGCAACTCTAGCATCTTAAACAGGCCCCAGAATCTTACACACTTGAGTGACAAAGAGCACGAACTATCTGTGCCCAAATCCTATTTCTACCACTTAGCTGCATCGCATAAACGCTGATAGAGTTTCGCCAAGGGAACACACTGGTCGTAGCAAACACCCTCTTCCAACAACACAAGAGAAGACTCCACACATGGACATCACTAAATGGTCAACAGTGAAATCAGACTGATTGTATTCTTTGCAGCCAAAGATGGAGAAGCTCTATACAGTCAGCAAAAACAAGACTGGGAGCTGACTGTGGTTCAGATCATGAACTCCTTATTGCCAAATTCAGACTTAAATTAAAGAAAGTAGGGAAAATCACTAGACCATTCAGGTATGACCTAAATCAAATCCCTTACAATTATACAGTGGAAGTGACAAATAGATTCAAGGGATTAGATCTGATAGACAGAATGCCTGAAGAACTATGGATGGAGGCTCATGACATTGTACAGGAGGCAGGGATCAAGACCATCCCCAAGGAAAAGAAATGCAAAAAGGTTGTCTGAGGAGGCCTTACAAATAGCTGTGCACAGAGCGAAAGGCAAAGGAGGAAAGGAAAGATATACCCATTTGATAGGAGTTCCAAAGAATAGCAAGGAGAGGTAAGAAAGCCTTCCTTGGCAATCAACACAAAGAAATAGAGGAAAACAACAGAATGGGAAAGACTAGATTAGAGGTCTCATCAAGAAAATTAGAGATACCAAGGGAACATTTCATGTAGTGATGGAAACAATAAAGGACAGAAATGGTATGGACCTAACAAAAGCAGAAGATATTAAGAAGAGGTGACAAGAATACACAGAAGAACTAGACAAACAAAAAAAGATAAAACAAGTTAATCCATCTTATGAGCAGCACATGGCCCATAGGAAATTTTTGCTTCTCTTAAAAAAGAACCAGTTGGAGAAAAGGATCTACAAGTTCAAGTTCTATTATGTTACCTGGTCAGGATTTCTAGTCCAAAAGAAATTGTGTGATTTTAAAAAAAGGAAGTGGGGAGGGTACCCATTTGAATGCAGAGTTCCAAAGAATAGCAAGGAGAGATAAGAAAGCCTTCCTTGGCAATCAACACAAAGAAATAGAGGAAAACAGCAGAATGGGAAAGACTAGAGATCTCGTCAAGAAAATTAGAGATACCAAGGGAACATTTAGAACAAATAGCTGTGCACAGAAGAATCAAAAAGATTCTTCTTTTTGTCTCTAGAATCAAAAAGACTTGAGTTCAGATCCAAGTTCTGAAATACATTAGCTAGGCGAACTAGGACAAGTTACTCAACATCTCTGATCCATGGTTTCTTCTTTATTCATTAACATCTCAGCAAATATTTTATTGATATTTATTGTACCAGGCAGTGTTCTAGTTGAGGATTATAATGCCATTCCTAGGACTGCTATAATGACTAAATGAGAGGATACAGGTTTTTATGTCTAACCCAGTGCCTGTCACGTATCAGTTCAGCTCAGTTCAGTCATTCAGTCTTGTTCAACTCTTTGTGATTCCATGGACTACAGCACGCCAGGCTTCCCTATCCCTTGCCAACTCCCAGAGTTTGCTCAAACTCATGTCCATGGAGTCGGTGATGCACTAATTAACAGGAGCTGTAGCCCAACTCAGATGGCAGCTGCTATCTATGCCAAGTTCTAGAGGCCTCCAGCACCAGTGGGTGCCTCACTGACAAAATATCCCAAAACCAAAATCTCAAACCATCCCATTATGTGCTGAGGCATAGTTACTGAATCACAAACTATGTCCATGGTTGTTCACCAAACTCTCAAGAAAGTAACTCCATCCACAGTCGTGGTTCAGGAAACTTCAGACATGAAGATGAACATTCAAAAAGGGAGTTTCTAAGAGCACCAGGCGATGTGGAGCCTACTAGGGCTGAGCGCCAGCAATAAACGCCCCTCTTCAGGAAGCAGCCTTACCCGCGAGATTCTTCTGTTCCACTGAGTCATGCACTGAAGGGAGAGCAGAAGTTGCCCTCTCCCTTTCTGGGACCAGCTATCACATCTGAGAAGACAGAATGAGCCTCGTGCCCCAGTCCTGGGTTCTTCCTGGCTCGAGGGGCTCAGCCAAGTGCTGCGAACGTCTCACACGTGCCTTCCTTTCTCATCGTGAAAGGATAATGGCACCTGTGGAGGTACAGGTGAAGGGCTCCACAGTCTCATAAGCTCTGAGCAAATACTGGGCACATGAACCTGAGTTCGATGCTTTTCCTCTCAGTGCCCACAGGTCAGCACAGGGGCAGTAAATGAAAGAGATCTGGGTTTGAATCCAGGCCCCATTCCCACTTCCCTGTCTAATCTGGCCAATTTACATAACCTCTTGGAACCTAGATTTCTCTGTTGGTAAAATAAGGATTATAACATCAATCACATAAGGCTATTGTGAAGATTACTGAAGCAATTTATTTAATTTAATTAAAAAATAAACCAAATTAGTATGTGTTCACTTACACCATATTTGCTGGGCACATACTACATGTACAACTATGCACTAAGAATTCCAGCATATATATACAGATATAAGCTAAGCGCCAGAGAACTGATGCTTGTGAATGGTGGTGCTGGAGAAGACTCTTGCAAGTCCCTTGGACTGCAAGGAGGTCCAAGCAGTCCATTCTAAAGGAGATCAGTCCTCGGTGTTCTTTGGAAGGAATGATGCTAAAGCTGAAACTCCAATAGTTTGGCCACCTCATGTGAAGAGTTGACTCATTAGAAAAGACCCTGATGCTGGGAGGGGTTGGGAGCAGGAGGAGAAGGGGACGACAGAGGATGAGATGGCTGGGTGGCATCACTAACTCGATGGCCATGAGTTTGGGTGAACTCCGGGAGTTGGTGATGATGAACAGGGAGCCTGGTGTGCTGTGATTCATGGGGTTGCAAAGAATTGGACACAACTGAGTGACTGAACTGAACTGAACTGATATATTACATGATCCCTGCATATGATCTAGCTAAGAAAATACAGTGTAAGACAAAGGTTAGGAAGAAATTCAAGTATTTAATAGCATATGCATCAAAAATAGAGGGTATTTAGGTGGAAGTAGGGAGAACTGTCACTTTTTACACATACCATTTGAATTTTTTAAATTTTTGTAATCAAAATTAAAAATATAAAAACAGTGAAAGCAAGATAAAATAAGAAAAAAGATGTTATGACTGTTAGTTACCCTCTAGAAGCTTTTGAGATGAATGTATCCACTGGCCTTCACTCACACAGCTTTGTGCCCCCTACCGTGTTATATATACCTTGAGATTGAAGAGGTGGATAAGTTACCCTCACTTGAGAGGAATTTACAATCTACTGAGAGAGAGAACACATGGATAGTACTTCTAAGGAAGTGTGTTAAGAGTGCTGAGGGAATGCAGCTTGCTGAGGGAAAAGGATCTCTGAGTGGAGGCCACTTTTGAGATGGATCCTAAAAGATGACTGGACTCCATCAGGCAAAAAAGTAGGAGGTATTTTCCAGACAAGAAAAGGAGTCTGCACCTGCAGAGTTATGAAAACTGTGTATGGTATGCATGTGAAATGTAAGTGTAGTGTCTGTCTGTGTGTGTGTGTGTGTGTGTGTGTGTGTGTGTGTGTGTAAGAGAGAGAAAGCATCTGTGGCAATGCTGTGTGTGTGAGGGTGTAAGTTTGCTTATTAGTATGCATGTGTGTAGTGTGTGTGTAGATGTGTGTGTATGAGAATGTATCTATGTATGTGTGGAGCCCATTGAGAGGGAACAAGAAGGCCAGGCTATGAAAGGCCTTGAAGTCTATGGTCAATGATTTGAATAACATGCTTTAGGCAACAGAGAAACTCTGGTGTGTTCTGATCACATCACACCCTAATCCTAACCCTTCAGACAGATGCTGTCACACCTGTGGAGAGAGACCGTGCTGGAGGTCCCTCTCCAGTATGAGTTGGGAAGCTCTGAGAATACTCTGGACTAGCGTCAAGGAGCCTGGAGTGAAGACAAGTTGTAATGATTTTCCCATTACTCTTGGTTCTGGGTGGCAGGTTAAGAGTGTTCACTCCACTATCCTTTATTATTCTTCTTTCGTCCAAGGTTAAATACATTAAGAATGCACTAGTTTTTAAAATGTCAATTCTATGGAAGACAAATCTAAAACAAAGGATGCCTCCCTTCCAAAGTCATGCTGATACCCAGCAGGTCCAAATGGAGTGCCCCAGCTTGACCCAAACAAGAGTATGCTCTTGGGGTTATGGAAGTCAAGCAAACTGACTCCCTTTGGAACTCTGACCCTCCATGCTGACAACTGGAGTTTAAGCCAAGGAAAAAATAAGGAGCAGAGCTGATGGCTTTCTGCGGCACAAGGTTTCCTTCATAAGTCATTATCTGATGACGTCAGCGCTGAGGTCCAAGCTAGTCTAATGCCAATGAGTCTTTTGCAGTTTGGGGTTTTCCTTTGTATTTTGAAAAATTCATATAATACAAAACTCTGCTTCATGTGGGCCCTTATTTCTCCTTAGCACTGGAATTCCTCCTGTTTCCCTCTGCCTGTGTCTCCCTCCTCTTCCTCCCCCTCCGTTCTTTGTCCTCCCCCTCCTCCTCCTCTCTCCCTCCTTCTTCTTGCTCTCCATCTCACCTCCCTCTTTCCCAATGTCTGTATTTGAAGTCTTAAGCTGTCTCTCTCTCTCTTACTACTGCCCCACCCCCACCTCCACCTTTTCCTCCTTCCCTCTTTTCTCTCTCCCTTCCTTCTCCCTCTACCCTATATCCCTTCCCGTTATGTGAAAAAGCTTTGATTTTAGAAAAAGAGCAAGGCCTTTGCTAGCACAAGACTCAGACCAACAAATAGGGTCACAGTAAGGTGACTGACTACCTGAGTCTCGCTTCAAGAAAAGAAAAGAAAAGAAAAAATCTTGTAAAAGGGAGAGGACTGAATGGTGGCCCTTGATTCCAACAAAGGCAGGTGAGGCATATGGTTCCCAGTTGCCCCTGGACACCAGTACCACTAGGCAGTCTTCCAGCTGGACCATTTCTATTTGCCAATAAACCCCAGCCAGTCCCCCTCCGTTCTACTGGGAGTGAGGTGGCACAGCCACTGCCTTGCTGCACTGCTTAGCTCCTCCTCTGGATCAGCTTGGAAAGGAAGAAAAGCCTTCAGAACCAGTTACAGTTAGCACTGCAGGGGATCTCAGGGACCCCCTGTTTCACCCCAGTCCGGTCACTGGTGAAGGAAGTGGGTCACCAGCTTGCTAAATGCCAGGGGGACCCATTATCAGAAAACCCAGACTTAGGACCTGTTGCAAAAATGCCTCCACCCTGGGAATACCTCTAGGTTTTTGCCTTCTGAACAGGAATCTACTTTCCAGAGTCCAGAGATATAAACAGAAGAAGATTAAAAGAGAAACAGAACGGGGTTAAAATGCACTCAGTACTCATCAGAAATCCACTGCATGTTCCCCGGAAGGATTCGAGCAGTAAAGTCTGTGGGAGATGCGGCTGCAGTGGTGGACCGCTCTAGGCTCTGAGGACCTTTTTAATATGGCTGTATTGTAATACTGCAGTGCCAAACCCCGCCGGTCCTTCCCCCCAAAGCAAAAGGAAGCCTCCTCGCTCAGCAGCAAGAACTTCCCAGCTCTGGTACAGACTGTCTCTGTTTTACACCCGTTTAATAACCGCAAGCCGAGGAAATGTGTATCCTCGGAAGGCACAGCATAGAAACCTCCCTCTGCAACGACGCGATTCCTCGGACATGAAACTAAAATGCATTCATCGGAACTCAGCCTCCCAAAGCAACAGCAAAGCGACTGTGAGGCGATTTACAGGCGAGAGCCCCTCAGCGTTGAGGGGGGATGGGGAAGGCAAGCAGGGGACACACCTTTACTGAGCTGTTTGAAACATACTGCCTGCAAAGTCCTTCTAGACTGAGCTGCCAAGGGTTAATTTCCTCTGCAAAAATTGATTATCTCTTTCTCTTTCTCTCTCTCACACACACCCCTACAGCACCCGCACAACCTCCGCCACTACCACACATTTGAATCTTTTTAATCTTAAATTTCCAGAAATTCCCTGATCAGCGCTATCTTTTTAGAACAGCCCCTCCACCTGGGCTGGGTTCCCACCTCATCAACAGTGAAAGCCCAGAGAGCTGGGCATAATTATTTTTCTACAAGGTTATGCCTAATTGGCCACTAACCTAATTGATTAATCATCTCATTTTTCAAGACAGCATCAAAGAGCCAAGCTGAGTGGGAAAAGAGAAAACATGCGTCTGGGTGGTACGCGGGGTAAAATTACAGATAGTGGGGAAAGACACCCCGCCCCAGTCAGCTTGCCTGGTTTTTGGACACAGCAAAGAACAGAAAACCTAGAACGTGCTGGGAAACTCGCAAAAGCTCAAAAGGACTGAGCTGGAAGCCTCGATGCCACCCAGCCAGCCTGAGTGCAGCCGCCTCCGAAGAAGAAGTTGTTTCTCCCAGGTCAGAAAGGGTTAAATGGCTGAAGGCAAACCCAGCCCCGGCTGGCACGGGGGAGCAAAAGCCGCCAGTCTCAATGTTGGGGAGTCCGCCTGGAGCAACGTCCCCCGCACCCCCGGGTTCGCCCTCTGGCTGCGGCCGCAACTTGCGCTGCGCAGGGCCCTCGCCCGCGCCTTTGCGCGCCACCCAAAACTTTGCGCACACTGCAGCCAACGCCGCCTGCCTCGCAGCCAGCCGCGCACCACCGAGTGCCCTGGACCGCTCTCTGCGGGGCTTCGGCTTTGGACTTTTCCCCCAGGCGCTTCCGATTCCCACCCAAGGGGCTCCCTCGCGGTT
>SJYC01040772.1:37-15487 GCA_006408675.1 Madoqua kirkii
TCCCACGCCTGAGCGAGGGAGCGCAACACCTTCTCCTACCTTCCCTGCCGGCCGCCGAGGACCACACTCTCCGCTCAGCCCTCTCGACTCATCCTCCGGCTGCAGCAGGAGAGGACGAGGGGGCTCTGCTTTTGTTCCCTGGGGGTGGCAGGTCCGTTGGGGCCAGGGCACGCGCAGGAGATGCCGCGGAGCTGGGTATCCCTGACAGGGGATGCTCACTCCCAGCAGCTCTGCCGGCAGCAGTAGCGGCAGCAGTAGAGATAGTGCCGGCTCTCTGCAGGCCACATCTTTCATACCTTATACATCACTACCGCATTCCCCCGAATAGGGGAGCCCCACAGCATTTCGCCACCTAGCGCAGAATGCAGGCGCCCGCATCAGTAGCGAGGCCGACCGGACGGGACGTGAGCACCGCTGGAGGGAAGAAGGACCTCAGTACCCACTCATAAGTTCCCGTCCAGCGATGAACCCAGCGAGGCCAGAACTTGCAGGCACTCCGCAGCCTTCACCTTTTGGGACTCTATTCCCCAGAGAAATCTGGACTTCAGGCCAAGTAATGACGGTTTATTAGAGGAAGTCCTCCGGGAGCTATCGCTAGACTCTTGGCCTGCACGTACTTTTACACAGCCTCATCCTCGGTGGAGTCTTCACACACACGAGGTTTTGCTGCAGCAGACACGTACTGTCTTATACGAGCAGAATCCTCAGAGAGAAAGTTCTGCCCTCCCCTAGGATCCAGTGTGTGGGCACAGGAACAGGCAGACAAGGGTTCCAATTGCAGTTGTTGAGATCTTAAGCAAATTGCCGAAGAAATGATGGAGGCTCCATTTCTTCATCTGCAAAATGGGAACCAGATTATCTGTCTCATAGGATTATTCTAAGAACCAAATGAGATAAACATCGATCTCTACACAGGTTAAGTGATAGAAAATGGTAGGACTTTTCCCTACTCACAGCAAATCTGCTCTTCCTGGGATAATAATACATCAGTAACAATCCAGTCATCACTAACAATTAATTTGCATGCTAACTGTGCCAGTCTCTTCTATGGAGTGGGGTAAGAGGTTCAAAAAGATAGACAAGTAATCCTTAAGGTCTTGAATTTACTCTCCAGTATGAAGATAGAGACAATAAACAAGTAAATTAGTAAAAACTGACAGATAGTAGTAACTGCTATGACACCAATTTTAAAAGATGGTGATGTATGGTAAGAAAAAGCTGGGGTAGGACATCAGTCTGGGGATTGGAAAGGGACTCTCAGAGACAAGGACCATTGACTTGAGAACAGAAAGCGTTAAAGGCAGCGGGAATAGCAAGTGCAAAGGCCCTGAGGCAGGAATGAGTTGAATGCATTTGAGGAGCAGAGTGAAACCAACTGTGGCTGAAACGCAGCAAGGCTGGCGACTAGTGGTGTAAGAGAAGTTAGACAGAGGCTCGTCTTATAGGAGGGTGTCAGTAGGCAATTTTTTTGTAGATAGATAGTAAAACTGTGAATTTTAGGGGATAGGAAATAGTATGATTTGGGTTTATAGAGGCTCACTCCAGCTCCTGTGCAGAGAACAACTGGAGGGGGCTTGGGTGGAGGCAGGGGAAATAATCAGAGGTTCCTGTGCAGTGTTGAATAAAAGTCCTTTTCCATTCTCTGGCCTGCACAATCATAGTGAGCCCCCTGCCTCTTCCAGTAGGTCTACAGGGCGAGAGGCCACTTGCCAGGAACCCCGGGAGCCTTAGTGTAGACTTCTCCCACCACTTTCTGAGGATCTTTTCTTTAACTGGCAAGTGTATATGATAATATATATTCTCATAAAGTTATTGCAAGGATTAAGTGAGATGGTGAAGGTACCTAAGCTACTAAATAACCATTAATTTCATCCTTACTGTAGTCCCCCTTTAAGCTCCCCAGGAGCTTCCGAAATTCTCCTATTGTACCTCTGTCTCCATCTGGAAGAAAGGAGCATTGATCATCTTTCTCTGGAAATTGTCCTGTCCAGGGTAACATGTTGGATCCCAGGAGATTTCGTCCCAGCATCTGGGGAAAAGCCTGTAGCTAACTCTAGGCTCTGTAGTCATCTGTCATCTTCTTAAGCAACAAACAGATTTTCACTTTGTTTAGGTCTTTTTATTTATTTTTTCCTGTCTGCCATCCCCATCCCCATCCCCATCTAGTCTGAAGCATGCAAGACATCATCATATGAACACTCAAGGTATAAAAATAGAAAGGGAAAAAAAGGGCTGGGGGCGGGGAAGAGCCAGAGATGGCAGGAAAGGAAAACAGGCAGTCCTTTCTCTTAGCAACAGGAAGAAAGGTTCTCAGCTAAGACACATGATCATTCTCTTACATCTGTGCAGTGTAACAGATTCCAGAGGCCTTCAGAATCCTTTCCCCCATTGATACCATATGTGCTAAGTCACTTCAGTCATGTCCGACTCTGTGCTACCCTATGGACTGTAGCCCACCAGGCCCCCCGTCCATAGGCTTCTCCAGGCAGGAGTACTGGAGTGGGTTGTGAAGGCCTCTTCCAGGTCATCTTCCCAACCCAAGAATCAAACCTGCGTCTCTTATGTCTCCTGCATTGGCAGGTGGGTTCTTTACCACTGAGCCAGCAGGGAAGCCCATTGATACCATAGAAACCCAATAAGATGAAACAGGTATGTTGGGATGCTGTCCCCCTCTGACAGATGAGGCTGTTTAACTCCCCACTAGGTGAAGTAGTAGAGCTGGCACTTGGGCTCAGGTGCACTTGACTTTCTCCCTTGCCATACCTCACGCTTCAGGTGGCCCAACCTAACGATTTTGCCCAGCTTCTGAGATCCTGAAACATTTATCCAACTGAGATCTCACAGATAGTCAGCTCTTCCCTGGTATCTAGCTCAATGCCCTGCACTCATTCCCATCTTTCTCCAGGCCAGTTTTATTTAGAAACTAGGATTTTCAAGTCCAAACAGGGCCCTTACATGTTAAGTGGCCCTAGAAACTGACTTAATATCTCACTATTGCTGGGTTAGGGATCAAGGAAAGAGCGAGGTCTACTGAGAGCATCTTTGGGATGCTGCATGGTTATCAGAGAGAATGTGAGACCTGACTTGAGTTCCTGTTCTCTCATTTATCGTGTGTTCTTGAACAAGCGATCAACCCTTTTTAGGTTTTAATGACCTCATCTGTCAAACAGGGATGGCATCTGCTTGTGGACTGAAGAAGATACTCTCAGGGTGCAACTTACTATTAGTATCCTTTTCTTCTCTTCCTCTCTGTCCTCACTGCCACTAGTGTGCCAATTTACAAATGATTGGCAGGGAGGGTAAAATTGTGGCATTTGCCAATTTCCAAGATGAAAATATCCTCACTGTGGCTGTCAAGTTACCAACATGTCAAGTTACCAACCTGATGTCACTGAGTGTGGAGTTGGGAGGGGCATACTTACACTCCATGGTATAGCTCTCATGAGTCTATCCAGCTGGACCTGGCACACCACTACACACCACACCGAAAAATCAACCCTGAACAGGGGAGCAGCACCTTATGGCTCACCTTTATTCTGTATCACCTCCTGTGATAGTCACAAGAATTCTGGAAGGAAAATGCCATCACTGTTCCTGACAGAAGGGGAAACCGAGACTGGGAGGGACTGAGTGATCTGCCTTAAGTCAGATCGCTAGAAAGTAAAGAAGGCAGGACGCAAGCCTGGAACTTGTGTGGCTCCAAATCCAGGCACCCTTCCACCTCTGTCTCATTCATCTCCCATGAGCTCACTGCATAAGCCCTGTCCGTGTCTTTCTCTTTCAGTGCCAAGATCCCAGGGCCTGAGCCTCTTTTTCAATCTGACAAAGCAGGAATAGTCATCCCAGCCCTGCCTTCTTCACAGATGCTTTGAGAATCTAATGAGATAATGCAGATGAAAGGACTTTGCAGAGCACAAGGCACCCTATGAAGATGAAAGTATGAATATTACAGTTAGTGGCTGAAGGAAAAATGGGGAGCAACAGATCCCAGGCCCTGGGGGGACATATCAACCACACGGGAGGCAAGACCACCCTGAACACCCTCACATCAGATCTACACTCAAAGGGAAACAGGAGACAAGATACACATTCAGTCCCCTGTTAAACACTTATTGGTAGAAAGACAATTGGAGTACGAAGCCGGAACAATGTAATTGTAATTACAAGCAAAGACCGAATTGTTTCAGAAGCCTTGCAGCTTTTCCTCCTCGCTATCTATAGAAATGTGGTCACTCCTTACTCTATGCTGCCCTCTGCCTCATTCACCTCTGTCTGAGAGGAGGTCAAGATCACTAGTTTAAACCAAAGGGAATTTATTGGCTGGTGTCACTTGGCAATCCAGGGTGAAGCCAGTCCGGAGTCTTCATTGATTCCAATGATGTCATCATGTCTGTGATCTCTCTCCCTCCCTCTCTCTTTCTGTTTCTCTGCCTCTCTCTCCCTCACTTCCTCTCCCCTTTGCCCCCTTCCCCCTCCCTCCTTTGCTTTCTATCTCTTGCCCTTCCTGTATCCTCTCCCCTGCAGAGAGCTTCTCACCTGTATGGAGAGTGCAGGATGGGAATGTGGTTAACAAAAGCTCTACACTCATCTCAAGACAGAGAGATTCTCTCTCCCACTTTGAAACATATGAATCCTACCACATTACACAAATAAATACAGAACACTTCTGCCTGTCCCAGACAGGGAGATATGCCTATCTAACCTCTGGACAAGGATAAAGGGATACCATGACTGGCCAAGCCTGACACAGACCCAATCCTATAGATACATGCCATGGAGTGGGGGAGAGGAAGTCCCCCCTACAGCAAGATCCTGTGACCCCATAAGGGAAGGAGTACCAGAGAGACAAAATCGCAGGCATTCACTGTAGTGACACAGCCAAATTCAGACCCTGGTTTCCCCAAACCTTAACCCCTTCTGTGGTCCTACTCAGATTCCAAGCTTGGAGCTCAGCAGTTTAGACACCTGGGAGGGCCAGAGGCTTGCATCTAGAATGGTAAAGATTTATAAGTCAGTGTCTAACATATTCTTCAGTACAGACGGAACACATTTTAGGCACTCAGTTAATGTTGAGTGGTCTTCCCTGTTGGCTCAGCAGTAAAGAATCTGCCTGGAATGCAGAAGACTCAAGTTTGATCCCTGAGTCAGGAAGATCCCTTGGAGGAAGGAAGTATTCTTGCCTGAAGAATCCCATGAACAGAGGAGTTTGGTAGGCTACAGTCCATGGGGTCACAAAGAGTCAGACACAACTGAGTGACTAACAGCTCTAATGTTTACTGAGTGAATGACAGTCCTAGCTGACTGACAGGAGATGAAAGGAATCTGAGTCTTTATTAGAGATCAATTAAAAAGAAAGGTCAGTTGATTCCTGATGGAGGTCATGGGTAGACTAGATAGTGCCCATATCTTCTACATATTTGCTGACCCTGCCTTGTAAAACCAAAGTCCAGCTTGGTAGGGTTATCACTTTCCATAACCTGGAGAATCCTCTGGTAGGGCCACTATTTAATATCAAGTATCAAATATTCCTTGGAACACTGCATTCTCAACCCTGCAGGAGAAGAGCATCTAGCTCATTTCGGCCTCGGTGTACTGACACACACATGATGAACAGGTGAACTTGGACCGTCCACACTCTCTCTCAGACTTTTCCTTGTGACCTGCAGTAAGCACTGGCAGGGAAAGGAATACTCCACAAAAGGAAGGGCTGGAGGGAACGGAGGGGAGGAGAGAGGAGGGAAGGGAGAGACTGCCAAATTGGGAGTCAAAAGACAAGGGAAATTCTCATTCAGCTTTTGCTGTTAACTAGCTCAGTGATCTTAGAAACAGTATCTGGGTCTCTGGGGGTGTGTGTGTGTGTGTGTGTGTGTGTGTGTGTGTGTGTTAAGTTTATTTTATTGAAGCATAGTTGATTTACAAAGTTGTGTCAATTTCTACTGTGCAGCCAAGTGATTCATATCCTTTTTCATATTCTTTTCCATTATGGTTTATCACAGGATACTGAATATAGTTCCCTGTGCTATATGGTGGGAGCTTATTGTTTATCCATTCTCTCTATATTAGTTTGCATCTGCTAATCTCTGAGCCTCTGTTTTACACTCAACTATGTTCATCAAATGCCTATCCCCATTTTCCTTTAGTTCTCACTGTAAGCCTGGGGAGGTAGGAATTATGTCCATTTTGCAAAGAGGGAAACTGAGCCCCAAAGAGAGGGAACTAATGTGTCTAAGCTCCCCTGTACTGAAGTCACATGGCCAGGATTTTACCCTGGGAATTCTTGGCCGCACAGACTGTGCTTGTCCCCCTGCACCACTGCTGCTTCCCAAGGGCCTTTGGTCACAAAGCTCATCTCTGGTCCCTGCAGTGCGAGTGTCCCTTTCTGGCTTGGCCCTTATCCTAGGAAGAGAGGGGCCTCAGAGCCATGGGCTGCCTTTTTGAGAGCATGTATTTTTCTCCCTCTTCAGGGGTGGTTTAAGAGAACACTCCTCACTATCACTAGCATTGTCGCCAAAGAATCTATGGGTGCCCGGTTGCCAGGGTGATCGGTGACTGCAGTGAGGAAGGACTCAGCAGGAAAGGCTCTGTGGAAGCTCCACAGAGCTCCAGAATGGCATGGGCCTCCCTCACAGCTGGAAACCACACCTGTCCAGTCTTGTGTGCCATCCCCTCACTCTCCAAGGGATCAAATAGGAGAGGGTGCAGTGCTCTTAAAGGCTGCTGGCAGGTTTAAGGGAAGAGCAAATAAGATGAAGAGGAGAAAAGGTGGGAGTTTTAGAGACTTAAATGGGCTTCCCTGGTGACTCAGATGGTAAAGAGTCCACCTGAAATGCAAAAAACCTGGGTTCAATCCCTGGGTTGGGAAGATCCCCTGGAGAAGGGAAAGGCTTACCCATTCCAGAATTCTGGCCTGGAGAATTCCATGGACAGAGGAGCCTGGCAGGCTACCATTCGTGGGGCTGCAGAGTAGGACACGACTGAGCGACTAACACATACACTCACATTAGAGACTCAGTAAATGCTGAGTGGTGGAGACGCACTCAGAATGTGCTCAGACGGTCATCAGAGGCATGTGCTACAACGCCACAGTTTATGACACACCTTCTGTGTGTACTGGTCACTGAACCCTCTCCCTTCTCTCCACAGTATGTTAGTTTAGCATCATATTTACACTGTCCTTTTGCTGGGGTCTCCTACCAGTCTGTGAGCACCTTGAGGCTGTGGGCTTTGTGTTGCTCATCTTGGCCTCCCCAGAATCCATGGCCTGGGCTGAGCAACATTTGATGCATGGATAAACGTGCTGTTTAAGTGCATGAACAAGCACCTGTCCAGGCCTTTTGACCCTTCAGTCTTCCAAAGTGATCTCCCCCACCTTTCTGAACTTCTATAAAAATTATTGCCTGGCAATTAATTTGACATTCGTATGCAAACTTGTACCATCTCTTGAGTTGTTGTATTGAGCTATAATTTGAACATTTTATTGTTATTAAACATTTCACAAGGGGATTTTTGTCTTGTTTTCACAACCATTCTGTGAGCTCATTCATTCATGCAGTAAGTGCTCATTGAATTATGCACCAAGCGTTGTCGCATGGTTGCCTCATTTAATTCTCCCCCTTCTCTGCGACTGTTCTTGTTCAGACCCTACTGTGTGTCGCAGGCACTATTCTCAGTATAGCATATCATTTGTTCTTAAAGAACAAAAATTCAAGTGCCTTGAAGAACTGCATTAGTAAGCCTGATGAAGGAAGCCGTTGATTGCTTACAGGGAGGGTGTGTTTACACAGGGCACCTCTACATGACGAGGCAGCTTGTACACCTGAGAAGGGCCCCAGTGAGAGAATGAGAATGGGCTGAAATGCAGTTTGCTCTGTGCTCACCAAACCATGCACCCGGGGCACAGAGCAAGGTCTAGCTACAACTTTTCTTTCACTGGATGGTCCTTCAGCCTACCAAGAGCCACTTTTTTCTAACATGCATAAGGGCATTGCATGTGCTAAGGGTGGGAGAGTGTATTATTTACAATGTGTGTTGGGGACAGGTAGGAAATCAACTTTAGAGTGCACACCCACCCTATTCCAGGAGGCATTAAAATTCAGTGAAGTAGATTGTTATACAAAGGAAATACTTCTGTAAAATATATTCTGCTTGGAGCCACCCCTAGTTTCCAAGAGATACCTGAAAGAACCCTACAAAATAGACATCAGCCATCTGATTGGACCTCTGGGACAACTGAATCTCAGAGAGCCAAAGTGACATCTCTGAGGTTACAGTTTAGGACGTGAGCCTCAGACAGGTAAAGCAGTGCTAGAGCTAGAACCGGAACTCAGCGCCCAGAGAGTAGCAGGTCCCCCCTCTTGATCACCAGGTTTCTGTAGGGACTCCAAGTACCCAGTGGGGTACTCAGGGCAAGCCGGTAAGGTTTGCAGATTTGTATTGAAAGTGCATGCTGTTGTCACAGGAACCCTGCCCCCTCCCCAACAGCCCCTCCCTGGCACCATCTCCCACCTTCATCACCACCAAGGGGGGTGGGGACAGGCTCCCGTGTGCGCCCCTGTCCTGGCGTTGCCATGCGGGTCTTTTTGCACCCCAGGAGGAGCCTGAGAACCCACGCAGGAGCGGCAGAGTCTGTCAGCTCACAGGCTGTGATGAGTCGCTGCAGACAGCAGACACGCCAGGGGCACCGAGGACCCATTCTGTTTACTTCGCCTCCCTACTGCTCAGTTGCTCAGCCCAATCTGTTTCAGGAGTCAGTGAAAAGAGTGAAAAAGAAAATCCTTTAAACCAACTGGCCGAGATACTTTGCAGGTCTAGCTGGGGGCTTCCCAGCAAAATGAACAGTCTGTGGTTTCCAAGGCTCCCAACTAAATAAGCACTCTGCTGCCGGCTCTGCTATTCAGTCTCTGTGGGGCCTTGGACCAGGCACTTACCCTTTCTGGGCTCAGGTTCTTCTTTGTAAATACAGGGCATTGGACTGGATGGGGCTGGAGGCTCCTGGGAGTCCCATGGGCGATGGTTTAATGACACTTGGCAAAACTGGACATGGGGAGAACACTAGGTATTAAAGGGCAACCGGCTGCCTGATGGAGAAGATTCGGTAGTTAGATGAGGAACCCAATCCTCAAACACTGTCAACATTGATGATATTAATTAAATACCTTGTTTGGTACTCTTATAGAGCCAAACATGAATGCCAGTTGGTATGTGTTGGAGGGGTCTATGAAAAAGGATTATGCCATTAAGGATCTGACCCTAAGAGAAGCAACAGTGTCCTGCATTAACAAGATAAAGTTTGAAATCAAAGTGCCCTAGGTTCAGGTCCTGGTTCTGGGGAATTCCCCGGAAGTCCAGTGGTTAGGACTCCATGCTTTTACTGATGGGGGTCCAGGTTCAATCCCTTATCAGGGAACTAAGAGCCTGCAAACCCTACAGTGAGGCCAAATAAAACAATGAATAAATAAATAAATTTTAGAAGAGAAAAAAAAAAAAAAAATCCTGGTTCTACCCCTAACAATAGATAATTGTTGAATGAATGAGTTCACTGTGTGTCCTTGGACAAATCACAACTTCTCTGAGCGGTGGTTTCCCACCATTGTTAAATGGCACAATAATAATGCCAATTTTATAGGGTTGTAAAATTAATGAATGATGTAATTAGCTCCTGGTAAGTAATAAAAAAGACTAGCTTTCTTCCCCTTTTCTCTTTCCTTAAAGAGACACAGTGTAAAACTGCAAAAAGCTTAAATAAACTAGAACAGAGACAAAGGATCCAGAGATGGAGCAATGTGTGTGCATATACCTTCCTTGATTTGATGGTTTGGGAGAGGGCAGGATTTCATGGGAAGCTCCTTACTGAGATTCTCCAAGAGATGCTTAGAAGTCTGGAACCTTCTGCCTATCTTTCCATTACCTTCCTCCCTGTGCTCAGGTCTGTCAATATCCTACCCATCATTTGGGGCTCAGTTCAGAAGAAGCCACTTCCTCTTTAAAGACTCCTGTGAAACTTAAGCTATCTGTAACCTGCTCTTTTCTGGACTCCACCAGCCCCTCCTGTATGCCTCCATCCTGTTGGAGCTTGTGTTATAGCTGATTGCCTCTTATATCCTCAGTAGACAGGGAGCTCCTACAGGTTAGAAACCAGGTGGGTCTTACTTGTTCCCACTACATCTCAAAATGATGTAGGCCTGGCACAGGTACCCAGCCAATGTGTGTGGAATAATGGACCAGTCTCCTTAAGAGGAAAATAGGGAAAGGATGGAAGAAGATCCATGACTTTGAAAGACTTTTTCCAAACCTAATTTAAGATTCCTAATTTTCTGTCTGGGTTTCCCAGATACCACTAGTTGTAAAGAACCTGCCTCTCAAGGCAGGAGACATAAGACACACAGGTTTGATGGCTGGCTTGGGAAGATTCTTTGGAGGAGCACATGGCAACCCACTCCAGTATTCTTGCCTGGAGAATCCCATGGACAGAGGAGACTGGTGGACTACAGTCCATAGGGTTGAAAAGAGTAGGACACACTGAAGTGACTTAGCACACACACGATTTTCTGTCCAAACTGCAAAAAATATTTGTAAGATACAGCTTTTGCCTTTAAAGAATGATCTTGTTAGAGGTAAGGTCAGCCCAGGTGTGTCTCAGTGGTAAAGAACCGGCCGGCCAACAAGAGACAGTTTCAGTCTCTGGTTTGGGAAGATTTCCTGGAGAGGAAAATAGCAACCCGCTCCAGTATTCTTGTCTGGGAAATCCCATAGACAGAGGAACCTTGCTGGCTGCAGTCCAGGGGCTTGCAAAGGAGTTGGAAACAGCAAACAAACAACAACAAAATGATCATTATAGATAATACCTTCTAAGATAACACATTATGGCCACCTTATGAAGATCCAGGAAATCCTCTAAGCACATATATATATATACACTTTTAACCTTCACAATGACCCTATGAGGTACGGACTATTTGGAAACCCATTTTGCAGGTGAGGAAATTGAAGCCCAGAGACTTCAGTAACACACCCTCAGCTTAGCAGTACAGGAGCTGGATGTGAACCCAGAAAGTCTTACTCTAGAATCTACATCAGTTCAGTTCAGTCGCTCAGTCATGTCTGTCATTTATATCCTTTATAATATCCTTTAAAATAAATCTGTAATAGTAAGTAAAGTGTTTCCCTGAGTTCTGTGAGTAATATAAAATTATCAGTGGGGAGGGACCCCAATTTATAGTTGGTTGTGAAACAGGAAGGAAAGGGGCAGGGCACAACCTTTAAAAGAATGACACAGTTATGGAGGCTATGACAAAAACTGGTCAGAACTGATGAGGTCCAAGATGGCAGAAGATTAAATTTCCAGTGGACCTTGAGCCTCATTATATGCTCACTGTAATACATCAGCATATATTAAATGACACACCCACATGTGCCATGACAGTTGTGAGGCCAACCATAAAAGGCCAGAAAGGTGAGTGGCAGCCCAACTTCTGAAAATTCCTCAGTTCAGTTCAGTTCATTTGTCACTCAGTCATGTCCAACTCTTTGCGACCCCATGAATCACAGCACGCGATTCATGTCCATCACCAACTCCCGGAGTTCACTCAGACTCACGTCCATCGAATCAGTTATACTCTAAATGCCTTAATAACACCGGTATTATAAACATTCAGTTCAGTTCCGTCACTCAGTCGTGTCCGACTCTTTGCAGCCCCATGAATTGCAGCACGCCAGGCCTCCCTGTCCATCACCAACTCCCAGAGTTCACTCAGATTCACGTCCATCGAGTCAGTGATGCCATCCAGCCATCTCATCCCCTGTCATCCCCTTCTCCTCCTGCCCCCAATCCCTCCCAGCATCACAGTCTTTTCCAATGAGTCAACTCTTCAAATGAAGTGGCCAAAGTACTGGAGTTGCAGCTTTAGCATCATTCCCTCCAAAGAAATCCCAGGGCTGATCTCCTTCAGAATGGACTGGTTGGATCTCCTTGCAGTCCAAGGGACTCTCAAGAGTCTTCTCCAACACCACAGTTTAAAAGCATCAATTCTTCGGCACTCAGCTTTCTTCACAGTCCAACTCTCACATCCACACATGACCACAGGAAAAACCATAGCCTTGACTAGATGGACCTTAGTCAGCAAAGTAATGTCTCTGCTTTTGAATATGCTATCTAGGTTGGTCATAACTTTTCTTCCAAAGAGTAAGCGTCTTTCATGGCTGCAATCACCATCAGCAGTGATTTTGGAGCCCTAAAAAATAAAGTCTGACACTGTTTCCACTGTTTCCCCATCTATTTTCCATGAAGTGATGGGACCGCATGCCACATTAATGGGTATATTGCTTGAGTTTTGTATCCTTTTTTGCTAGAGTACTTGTTTTTTGTATTGGGGGCTTTTTGTTTTTTTTTTTAGTTTTCAAGAACATTATTATCTAAATTTGAATCCTTATAATAAGGATTATTACTCTTATTCCTTTTAGTCATCTCATATTACTAGAATTTTCAGAAAAAGTGTTCAGTGATCAACTATAATTCAAGGAAAACACATGCATATTGCCTATGACTGCCTTATCGCAAATAAGTTTTTCAATATAGGATTTCCCAGAAGTTAGATCACTCCACAAAACAATGTTCCAGATATACCAAAAGAAGCAATAAATCTGGCAGTGAGCATGTCTAGAAATTATTTTGGAGAAGTTAAATGTTTGGAGTTTAGGATAGTTTAGACATAGTTATCACTGATGTCGTGTATATTAATAGAGTTGCACGTTTTTGACATCTTACAGCCACTGAAAATAAGCCCACTTTATAAAATATTCAGCTTATGTTTCATGCCTTTTTGAGCACTAAAAGGATACTTTTGAGTCTTCTTCCAAAGCTTTCTTTCCAGGCAACCTTTCATCCATTCTACAGAAACTATTAATTCTATAGAAACTTCCCTCAGAAGGAGGGAAAGGACTAAAACATTACACTTTTTAACTCTCATCTATATTTCCAAAACTTTTCATTTTCTCTTCTGTCTGGTCTCCTGAAGACATAGAGAAAACAGCACAGTCTGATCATTTGACAAAACTAGCCACCTACCGTGAATGAGTATGTGGACTTTTATCCTATATACCTTCAGTAGCTAAACTAAACATGGACACAATAAAAGAGGAAGATTGTAAAAGAACATATAAAATGTAAAATTAAATGCTGTGGAAATGTCAAGGAAGGAGACATGGTCCACCTGGGTAGAAATAGAAAAGTTTAATACAAGGATGTGGCATTGGGCTTGAGCCATAAACATCAGGAGACTGTGATGATTGAGAAGAAGGGTATAGTAGTCCTTAGCATCAGTGATATGAATTCTCAGTTTTGCAGAGAATCAGAAGCAACACACCAGCCCTTATTTGTAGCAAAGTTAGCAGATACAGGTTGCAGTGAGCATGTAGAGTAGTAGGAAGAGCACAAGGTTTGGACACAAAAAGACAAGGAAATTGAGGCATAAAGTCCAGTCACCACGTGGGCACTTACAATTTTATTACCTTACAGATATCACTTAACCTTTTGGAGCTTCACTCTAACACTTTATAAACATTCAAAGAAAAAAAAATAATAAGTTGGCAGCATTGTTTGTATTTGTAAGCAAGAACCCTAGCTCCTGAGAGAACATCTCACATTTGAAATGAAATGTTACTTATTTCAGAGAAGGCAATGGCACCCTACTCCAGTACTCTTGCCTGGAAAATTCCATGGATGGAGGAGCCTGGTAGGCTGCAGTCCATGGGGTCACGAAGATTCAGACACAGCTGAGTGACTTCACTTTCACTTCTCACTTTCATGCATTGGAGAAGGAAATGGCAGCCGACTCCAGTGTTCTTGCCTGGAGAATCCCAAGGATGGGGGAGCCTGGTGGGCTGCCGTCCATGGGGTTGCACAGAGTCGGACATGACTGAAGTGATTTAGCAGCAGTTAATTATTTTATTATTATAAAGTTTCTCCACAGCAAAGATACCACAGATGTAAGATATAAGTACTTCCTTATATGTAGACAAATTTCCTCTTCTAAGATTACTCTGCATTTAACTTCTAAATTCTCTTTCTAAAATTAACTCTGGGATCTGGAGACTAGAATAATAGAAATCTCACATGACATTTTTCCAGGAGCAAGCTACTGAAAAACTGCTAAATATAGAAAATACAAAGAGGAGAGATGTGGAAAATTATGGACATATAGGAAATTATGGCCATAAAATTTCAATGTCACATTGCAAAATTCCAAATGCCAGAATTTCCTGCAAAGCTTAATTTTATTTATTTCATGGAGAGATATTTTGGAAAGCTGGATTTCAGAAAATCCTCATATTCTGGCCAACTATCTACAATTACGCTGGAACTTCAGTATCTGTCCCCACACTGGAGATGTATCATTATCTAAACAATCATTTCCATTTCACAGAAATCCCATCACTGTTTTTCTAACAATTGAGCCATAACAGTGCTGTTCCCATGGTTACCAAGAGTTCTAATTTCGGTTCCTCAATATGCATTTTATCATGTAAGATTGTACAGTGCTTCAGAATAGACCACTCTTAGCTCCGCGTGCTTTGTCTGTTATTTTTCTCCAAGTTTCTCACACCCAGTCCCCATTTAAGCTTCCTGTTTTGCTCATTTTTTGACTAGATAAAGTTTATGTAGCCAACTATAGAGTGATCATGTTTCTAGCCAATAAATCCAAAGCAGTGGAGCAAAGTTCAGGGACAGGAATTGGGCAATGATTAGAAAACTCTGCTTTTCATCGCTCTCCACGGCCCTAGATTTTAGCACCATAATTATGATGGTTTAGGAAAAGAGCAACATAAATCCCTAACTAGTGTCCTCAGTGATTCCAAGCAGATTTTATCTGCTTGAATTTCTCAACAGCAAAAGAATTTGGTGCTCAGAGCTCTGAAAAGTACTTTCCCTGGAGATTGGCATCTTGCACAAGAGTCCATAGAATGATCTTCAGAGGTCCTCATCAAGTGCCTGAAATTCTGTGTGTGGGTGAGGGGTGGGGAAGATGAATGCCGATATCACTTTACTTGGCTGAAGGAATTCACTTTAATGAGGAAAAGATCCATAGCCTCCATCAGATTCTCAGAAACATATGGACAGCAAAGATGTTTAAAGAGCACCTCTCTTGGACAAGATCTCTGTTTTAGGAAAGAGCTCTGAGGGGATAAGTTGTTAATAAAAATAGTTGTGGCAAAATAATTCCTCAGTCACTGTGAGGGTTTTAAAATTTGGCAGAAAATTTTTGGAAAACCAATGTGGAAATGTGTACCAGGAACCACAAAGATGTCATTCCTCTTGGATTCAGTTATTGAGCTGTGAGGAATATATTTTCTAGGAAAAAAATCAAGAAAGGCAAAAAAAGTAAGTAAATGTTTATTTTGATATTATGAACGACAGGAAAAAATTAGAATCCAGCATTAGAGACTGAGTTAATA
>SJYC01040773.1:0-14401 GCA_006408675.1 Madoqua kirkii
ATAACATTATGACAAAATATATACAATTTTCAAGTTAGTTATACTAAAGTAATGGACTTTTGAGTGATTTTGTTATTTTAAAGTCCTCCCAAATTTTAATATCCTATTAAGTAAATGTTGAATTAAAAATAAAACAGAGACTTATGTTTAAACATGGCAATCTGGACGTATATCTTGGTTTTCATTCCTTTCCCACACTTGACTAAAAAGACTGAAGATATGAAAAAAAAGATATAAATCTACAAGTAAAATGAAAACAGAAGGAAATGACAGCATCAAATTTTTGGAATCTATAAAGCCAGCAAATGAGGATATCTAACTATCAAAAAGGGGGGAAAGTAAAAATACCCCAACAATGTAGTAAGATCAGGGATAAGGCTATTTACATCAGAGAGCTCTGGAACATTTCAAAACTGAAGACATCACTTACCTCTAAGAGAGATGTGATATCCCTTACATCGAAAAGAATGTGCCTGAAACAGGTTCATACTTGAAAGCAATTCTGGGATCAAAAGCCTGAAGCAATTAGACCCATTCTTTGCCCAGATTCAAGGACTTTGCCTTATGTCACAGTGGCAAAGCCTGCCAATGCAGGAGACTTGGGTTCAATCCTTGGGTTGCAAAGATCCCCTGGAGAAGGAAACGGCAACCCATTCCAGTAATCTTGCCTGGAAAATTCCATGGACAGAGGAATCTGGCAGGCTACAGTCCATCAGGCTGCAAAGCGTTGGACACAGCTGAGCACACATGTTTCTTGCCCAGATTCACCTCTTCCAACATACTCGGCCAGAGAACTTTCTTTTCCTCACCCAACAAGGGTGGGGGGGACACCCCCCTCCCCCAAACAGGGGGATCTCATATCCTGAACACTAAAGGCAAAAATAATGCACTGAAAATAAAACATTTAAGTCACAACAGACATACTAAATAATGAGATCCCTCCCTTTTTCCTCACTCAGCTCCCAGAATGCACTGAAAGTCAGCCTAGACCCCTGGGAGGAAATCTGATGATTACCAGTCTATGAGAAAAGACCTAGAGATACTGATGGTTGTGGATGCCCCGGTGAAACAATCTAACCCAAGCATGTGGAATAAAGCCCTTAGGAGTAATAATGCACTGAAAATAAAACATTTAAGTCACAACAGACATACTAAATAATGAGATCCCTCCCTTTTTCCTCACTCAGCTCCCAGAATGCACTGAAAGTCAGCCTAGACCCCTGGGAGGAAATCTGATGATTACCAGTCTATGAGAAAAGACCTAGAGATACTGATGGTTGTGGATGCCCCGGTGAAACAATCTAACCCAAGCATGCTGGAATAAAGCCCTTAGGAGTTCACAGACAGTCATTTGCTGCTGCTGCTGCTGCTGCTGCTGCTGCTGCTGCTGCTGCTGCTGCTGCTAAGTCGCTTCAGTTGTGTCCGACTCTGTGCGACCCCATAGACGGCAGCCCACCAGGCTCCCCCATCCCTGGGATTCTCTAGGCAAGAACACTGGAGTGGGTTGCTATTTCCTTCTCAAGACAGTCGTTTAGTGCATCAAATTTAAGTATGAGTGGATGTCCAGAGGACATAAGACATTTGAGGAAAACCTTGAGTAAGAGGGACAATAACTAAAACAACAGTAAAAGAAACTGGGAGGGATGAGACAGGGTGGAAACAGAAAAATTCTTCTCCAAATAAATTGCTATCTCCAGAAAGATGGGAGAAGATAATCCAGCTACGGAACAAAATCCAGCTATGAAACAAAACCCAAATTTAAATACATGTTATTTTTAATGGAACATTAAGAATACAAGAAAGAGTCTTTGAAATTAAAAATGTTATATCAGAAATTTAAATGCAATAGAAAGAGTGGAGAGTAAACTGGAGATTGCCATCTGCAAGTAAAACAAAAGTCAAAGAGTTAGAAAACAGGAAAAACCAAATAGAAGGTCCAACATTTAACCAGCAGAAGCTCTAGATAAAAAGAGTAGAAAAAACAAACAGCAAGATTTTATCTAAGAAATAATCCAAGAAAATTTTCCAAAAACTGAGCTTGAAAGTGCCTACCGCATTGTTAATATAATGAATGAAGAAAAATCCACATCAAGGTGTAAGATCATGAACTTTCAAAATACCAAAAATGAAAATATTTTAGATCTTCTCAGATCATTAAAAAAAAGTAGATCAGAAGCCAAGAATCAAAATTATGTCATACTTAATTTCCCAGTGACAATCCTGGTAGTAAAATAATGCTTTAAAAATTCTCAGAAAAATGGCACCCAATATTATAATCTGTATCCAGACGAATTATCCATCAAGAGTGGGAATATACTAAAAATATTTTGGACATGAAAAGTCTCAAAAAAAAAAAAAAGTGTTCCTGGGACTTCCCTGGTGATTCACTGGTTGAAAATTGTCTTCCAATGCAGGGGACGTGTGTTGAATGCCTGGTCAGGGAACTGGGATCTCACATTACACAGAAACTAAGCATATTACATTACTTTGCCAACAAAGGTCCGTCTAGTCAAGGCTATGGTTTTTCCAGTGGTCATGTATGGACGTGAGAGTTGGACTATAAAGAAAGCTGCGCACCAAAGAATTGATGTTTTAGAACTGTGGTGTTGGAGAAGACTCTTGAGAGTCCCTTGGACTGCAAGGAGATCCAACCAGTCCATCCTAAAGGAGATCAGTCCTGGGTGTTCATTGGAAGGACTGATGCTGAAGCTGAAACTCCCGTACTTTGGCCACCTGATGGGAAGAGAACACAATGAAGGTCCTGATGCAGCCAAAAATAAGTAAATAAATAAATATTTTTTAATGTTCTCCCATAATCCTTTTCTCTGGAACTAGTAGAGAAGGGTAAACCAGAAAGAGAAATCAGGAGACAGAAACCAGGGAGCAGTCCTTAACACAGGAGAGTTAAAGGGAATTTCCATCATGATGATGAAGAGAGAGCCCCCAAAACAACAGAACAGCTGGACTAGAGAGCATCAGGTCTACCCATCCAGGAGGGATAACTCCAGTGCTACATTTTTAATGGAAATAGAGTTGATTTGCAGTATTATATTAGTTTCAAGTGTATAGCCAAGGGATAATTTAATAAATCATTAGATATGTTTGAACGCATTGGAGGAGATTCCTGCCAAAAGTTTTGCATTGAGCTGTGATAGGTATTTAGAAAATTAAACAAAAGAAAAAGAGCTAGACAAGGATACTCCAAGGGGGGGGGGGGGAATACATATATATATATATATATATATAGGAAAGGAAATTAGAGTATGCTAAATAGTTCATCTGCAAATAAAATCTGTATAGTTATAAACACTGAATTTTGAATTAATCAAACAGAATGAAAGAGTATATCTGGGAAATGGGAAAGGAAAAGTGTTTTGGTCAAGAGGAAAGAGAGCCATGTATTACAAAATTAAATCCTTGGCTTCAGAGTGAAAAATTAATAGATATTATAGTATCCAAAGTGGGAAAAAAGTCAGAGTAAGCATGTTATTTAGAAATGTGGAGCAACACTAGTAGAAACAAGAAGAATTTAAAATAGAAATAAAAACTGAGGATAGAGAAGAGTTGAGGAGGTTTCTGCTCTTTTTAAAAGCAAGTTTTATTAGCTGTTTGCTTTGAAATCAATTTACATCTATAACTTGCACAGAGTGAAAAAAAAATAAAGTTAAAAGAAGAAAACAATTATGAAAAAGTAAACCTGAGTGCTTTCCTAGACTCAATTTTATAAAAGTTGAGCACTCTGATATTCAAAATTGCAGCTTCTATTAATACTGTAAGATGAAACCATAAAAAAATAAAAAAGAGAGAGGATAAAATGATTTCGTAGAAAATACTCAAAAAGAATTTTCTGAGACTAAAGAACATTGATATTTTGATGAAAGAGTACTGCTAAGTGCCTTGGACAAGGAAGAAAAAACACGCCAGCTTAAACACGGCATTATAAAATTTTATAACACAAAATATAAAGAAAAATCTTAAAAGTTTCTAGATAGAGAAAAATGCAAATGAAAGTAGGCCTGCTATCAGATTTCACATGATCAACTCTGACTTTATTTCCTTCTTTCTGTTCTTAGATTGATTTTCCTCCTAACATTACTATAAATGTTGATTTTTATTTTTCTACTTAAACAATAATTGCAAAGTTACACATGTAAATATATTAACAAGCCAACAGTTAAAAAGAGACTTTAGAAAACAGTAGTCATAATGAAAAAAATGGCTTTAATATTAGGGAAAATAATTTTAAGCCTATATAGTTTTATATCTGGCCAAATTAACGAATATATTAGAGAATAAAAGCATTTCAGATATACAAAGACTCAGAATGTTTATTCACCTTCCTCCCCGCCACCATCATCTCTTAGAAACTTACTTAAGGATGTTTCCCAGGAAAACAACGGAGGAAACAAAGAAAAGAGAACTTCAAGCCAGAAATGGGGGACTCATCAACCCCCACTCCCCAAATCAGTCCCTGAATAAAAACTGCAAAACCTTCAATCCAGATAGAGCATAGGGGAGACACCTAGGAAAAAGAAGAGCATCTTAAAGTTGTCACTTTCCTTTATTAAGTTGAAAGAACCTTAAGGATTTAGTAAAGAGAGACAAAGTAAATCAAAATCTAAGCTCAAAGGGGAGAGAATATATGTGCACTTATAGCCGATTCACATTGCTGCATAGCAGAAACCAACACAACATTGCAAAGCAATTATCCTTCAATTAAAAATAAAAATACAATTTAAAAAACTAAGATGAGTGGAAAAAAGTTTTATTTAAGAATGGAAATTGTCATACTGTTTGATACTCTATGCAAAGCTTTTAAAACTATAAAAATGTAAATATCTATTTACAAACTTCAGATGCAGCATATACATAAGAAGTGCTGACTCGAAAGAAGCTGAGAGTCAGCAGACATTTAATCCTGTTCAAAATGTCCAGAAGATGTTAGATCCATAATGCATTTGGCCCTGTTTAGAACATCCATGGTTTTATTTGCTCCATGCCAAATAGTTTTGGACAGACCAAATATCAAGGCCCTATTGGCATGGACCAAAGGTCTCCACGAACATGTTGCACAGGATCAAATGTCTGAAAGGGAAGCAGAAGATTGAGGCTAAGTCAGAAACAGCCAGTTGAAGGGCCTTGCCTAAATTAACAGAAATGGAGTTGACTTTCCCAGCAGTAGACCACTGAAGAAACCAAAATGACCCACAAGAGAAATGCTATCTCTAAGATATTTTTCATATAATATTTTTCTTAGCATTTTTATATGCCAAGCACTGAACTGAGCACCTTACATATATCCATCAATTTAATCTTCACAACAACCCAGTGCAGGCGAGCTAAGTCACTTCAGTTGTGTTCGACTCTTTGCAATGCAACCCTATGGACTATAGTCCATCAGGCTCCTCTGTCCATGGGATTCTCCAGGCAAGAATATTGGAGTAGGTTGCCGTTTCCTCCTCCAAGGAATCTTCCCAACCCAAGGATCAAACCCACATCTCTTATGTCTCCTGCATTGGCAGGAAGATTTTTTACCACTAGCATCACCTGGAAAGCCCTAACAACCCAATGGGAGAGTCTGTTACTATCCCCACATTACAGATTATAAAACTAAAGCACAGAGAGGTTAAGTAACTTGACCAAGGACACGCAGTTAGCAACCAGTAGAACTGTTTGAATCCATGGACTATTGTCAAGATCTTGGCTTTTAATGAGCACACTAAAAAGTCCCCTTAAAAATTGGGGACTTTTTTTGTTCATCAACCATACAAAGTCTTCAATACCAGGTTACAACTATCCCAGCCACTAAGTTCTTGTGAAGGTTCACTTCTTTTCTATACATATTCCATACAATGCAAACAAACTTGGGATAGCCTGCTAGAAACTGAAACTAGTCCAGATGCCCAATTGCCCCCAGCTAATAGCCAACTGACACAAATTTTACAGAGACCAGAATAATTACCCATTTTAAATGACTGCCCCTAATAATTCATGAGTTAAATATGTGCTTGTTATTTCAAGCCACTGAGTTGTTAGGTAACTCATAACAATAGATAATCGATACTCTCTTAATTCCAGATTTCCTCCTGCAGTCACCAAGGGAATAATCAAGAGCTCAACGGAAGTGATAGTAGAGAGGAGGTGCCCAGAGAGTGGTCAATGGTACCTAGGAGCTAGAGCCTGGTCTTCATGATAGATACAGGATCCATAGATTAGCCAAAAAGCCACATGGGCAGAGGGCTACCCCAAGGAAGAAAGTCTCCCACTCTACTGTGGGTTTTAGATTGGATCATCCACAAGGGTATTCACCGTGTGTTTTCACCCAGACTTAGCAGATGGCCAGTTAAATAATCAGTCTCAAATTCAAGAGACTCCTTAGTTCCTCTTGCTTTCTGCCATTAGGGTGGCTCAGTTCAGTTCAGTCACTCAGTCGTGTCCAATTCTTTGCGACCCCGTGGACTGCAGCATGCCAGGTTTCCCTATCCATCACCAACTCCTGGAGCTTGTTCAGACTCATATCCATCGAGTCAGTGATGCCATTCAACCATCTCATCTTCTGTAATCCCCTTCTCCTGCCTTCAATCTTTCCCAGCATTAAGGTCTTTTCCAATGAGTCAGTTCTTCAAATAAAGTGGCCAAAATATTAGATCTTCAGCTTCAGCATCAGTCTTTCCAATGAATATTCAGGATTGATTTCCTTTAAGACTGACTGGTTGGATCTCCAGGCTGTCCAAGGAACTCTTAAGAGTCTTCCTCAACACCACAGTTCAAAAACATCAATTCAAATAAATTAGGGTGGTATCACCTGCTTATATGAGGTTATTGATATTTGTCTGGCAATCTTGGTTTCCAGCTTGTGATTCATCCAGCCTGGCCTTTCATATGATGTATTCTGCATATAAGTTAAATAAGCAGGGTGACAGTATAGAGCCTTGTACTCTTCTCTACATTTGGAAGCAGTTCATTGCTCAATGTTCAGTTTTAAATGTTGCTTTTTGACCTGCATACAGGTTTCTCAGGAGACAGGTAAAGTGGTCTGATACTCCCATCTGTTTAAGAATTTTCCACAGTTTGTTGTGATCCACACAGTTGAAGGCTTTAGCATAGTCAATGAAGTACATGTTTTTCTGGGATCCTCTTGCTTTCTCTTTGATCCAGCAAAATTGGCAACTTGATCTCTGGTTCCTCTGTCTTTTTAAACCCAGCTTATACATCTGGAAGTTCTCAGTTCACAAACTGTTAAAGCCTAACTTGAAGGATTTTGAGCATAACCTTCCTAGCATGTGAAATGAGTGCCACTGTGCAGTAGTTTGAGCATTCTTTGGCATTGCCTTTCTTTAAGATTGGAATGAAAACTGACCTTTTCCAGTCCTGTGGCCACTGCTGAGTTTTCCAAATTTGCTGGCATATTGAGTGCAGCACTTTCACAGCATCATTTTTTAGGATTTGAAACAGCTCAACTGGAATTCCATCACTTCCACTAGTTTTGTTCATAGTAATGCTTCCTAAAGCCCACTTGACTTCACACTCCAGGATGTCTGGCTCTAGGTTAGTGACAACATGATCGTGCTTATACAGGTCAATAAAAACTTTCTTGTATAGTTCTGTGTATTCTTGCCACACTTCTTAATTTCTTCTGCTTCTGTTAGCTCTTGAATTTTTCTGTCCTTTATTGTCCCATCCTCACATGATATGTTCCCTTGAGGTCTCCAGTTTTCTTGAAGAGATCTCTAGTCTTTCCCATTCTATTGTTTTCCTCTATTTCTTTGTTCGTTCAAGAAGGCCTTCTTATCTCTCCTTGCTTTTCACTGAAACTCTGCCTTTAGTTGAATATATCTTTCCCTTTCTCACTTGCCTTTTGTTTCTCTTCTTTCCTCAGCTATTTGTAAAGCCTCCTCAGACAACCACTTTGCATTCTTGCATTTCTTTTTCTTTGGCATGGTTTTGTTCACTGGCTCCTGTACAATGTTATGAACCTCCATCCATGGTTCTCAGGCACTCTGTCTACAAGATCTAATCCCTTGAATCTGTTCATCACCACTACTGAATAATCATAAGGGATTTGATTTAGGTCATACCTGAATGGCCTAGTTTACTTTACTTTACTTTCTTCAATTTCCTTTACTTGCTTCAATTTCAGCTGGTATTTTGCTGTAAGAAGCTGATGATCTGAGCCACAGTCAGCTCCAGGTCTTGTTTCTGCTAACTCTAGAGAGTTTCTCCATTTTTGGCTGCATAGAACATAACCAATCTGACTTCTGCATTGACCACCAGATGATGTCCTTGTGTAAAGTTGTCTCTTGTGTTGTTGGAAGAGGGTATTTGCTATAACCAGTGTGTTTTCTTGACAAAACTCTGCTAAGTTTTGCCCTGCTTCATTTTGTACTCCAAGACCAAACTTGCCTATTACTGCAGGTATCTTTTTTGCATTCTAATCCCTGTGATTAAAAGGACATCTCTTTTTGGTGTTAGTTCTAAAAGGTCTGGTAGGTCTTTATAGAAAGTCACCTTCAGCTTCTTCGACATTAGTGGTTGGGGCATAGACATAGATTACTGTGATACTGAATGGTTAACCTTGGAAACCAACTGAGATCATTCTGTTCTTCTTGAGATTGCACCCAAGTACTACATTTTGGACTCTTTTGTGGACTATGAGGGCTATTTCATTTCCCCTAAGGGATTCTTGCCCACATTAGTAGATACAGTAATCATCTGAATTAAAATCACCAATTCCTGTTCATTTTAGTTCATTGATTCCTAAGATGTGGATGTTCAGTCTTGCCATCTCCTGCTTGACCACATACAATTTACCCTGATACATGGGCCTAACATACAAGGTTCCTATGCAATAGTGTTCTTTACATCAGAATTTCATCACCAGACACATCCATAACTGATCATCATTTCTGCTCTTGTCCAGCCACTTCCTTCTTTCTGGTGCTATTAGTAATTGCCTTCCACTCTTCCCCAGTAGCATATTAGACATCTATAAGCTATATACATATTGGCTCATCTTTCAGTGTCATATTTTTTGCTTTTTCATACTGCTTACCGGGTCCTCGCAGCAAGAATACTGGAGTGGGTTGCCATTTCCTCCTCTTGTAGACAATGTTTTGTCAGAACTCTTCACTGTGATCATCTTAAGTGTTCATGCATGGCATGGCTCATAGCTTCATTGAGTTACAAAAGCCTCTTTGCCAGGATAAGGTTGTGATCATAAAGGGGAATCACCATTTAAATATATCTTATTAAGAATTCGTCTCTATGTTTATCATCTGTCTTCTCCCATCAGAATGTGGCTTCTGTGAGGTCAAGGACTATATACATCTTGTTCACTGCAGTATCTCTTGTATATGGACAGAACATGTCACATAATAGGTGCTCAATAAATATTTGCTGAGTGACTGCAGCCATGAAATTAAAAGACGCTTACTCTTTGGAAGAAAAGTTATGACCAATAAAGAGGAGAGTGAAAAAGTTGGCTTAAAGCTCAACATTCAGAAAACGAAGATCATGGCATCCGGTCCCATCACTCCATGGGAAACAGATGGGGAAACAGTGGAAACAGTGTCAGACTTTTATGTTTTTGGGCTCCAAAATCACTGCAGATGGTGACTGCAGCCATGAAATAAGAAGATGCTTACTCCTTGGAAGAAAAGTTATGACCAACCTAGAGAGCATATTCAAAAGCAGAGACATTACTTTGCTGACTAAGGTCCATCTAGTCAAGGCTATGGTTTTTCCTGTGGTCATGTATGGATGTGAGTGTTGGACTGTGAAGAAGGCTGAGCCCCGAAGAATTGATGTTTTTGAACTGTGTTGGAAAAGACTCTTGAGAATCCCTTGGACTGCAAGGAGATCCAACCAGTCCATTCTGAAGGAGATCAGCCCTGGGATTTCTTTGGAAGGAATGATGCTAAAGCTGAAACTCCAGTACTTCAGCCACCTCATGCGAAGAGTTGACTCATTGGAAAAGACTCTGATGCTGGGAGGGATTGGGGGCAGCGACAGAGGATGAGGTTTGCTGGATGGCATCACTGACTCAATGGACGTGAGTCTGAGTGAACTCCGGGAGTTGGTGATGGACAGGGAGGCCTGGGGTGCTGCAGTTCATGGGGTCGAGAAGAGTCAGACACGACTAAGTGGCTGAACTGAACTGAACTGAAGGCCACAGAAAGCACTTGAGGGAGCGCTGTAACAGATTTCATGACAGAAGGAGGCCAAAGAGGTGAGACATTGAACAACATGTAATGCCTGTTCCACACCCATGCTAGAACCATGCTATCTTGATTACTTGTAGCTTTGTAGTAAGTTTTAAAATCCCAGCTGGGGTTTTTGATAGAGATTTTGTTAAATTTATGAGGTCAATTTTAGGAGTTCTGATATGGACACCTTAACAGTCTTAAATCTTCAGATTTATGGTCATGGAATGTCTCTGTTTTTTAAGATTTTTTTATTTCTTTCAGGATTGTTTTATAGTTGTAAATGTTTTGGACTCTTTTTAAAATTTATTCTGTTTTATCCTTTTTGATGCTTTGTGAGTAGAATTGTTTAATTCATGAAGTGCTCTGTTTTCTGGCATGTGGGGGTAGGAATATTTGAAGTGGTTCATCATCAAATACTCTTGATTAATGGAGAATGATTATATGTGATGTATCTAGATGTTCAAATGTCAAGGAATCAGAATACAGTAAAGTACCAACAGTGACTGAGTCTGACTGTAATCATGGAATCTGGACTGTAATCATGAGAGCCAGAAGGGACTTCAGAATGTTCTAGAGCTTTGGGATTGGCCTCCTGTGTGCCTCCCACAGCACTCTGCATTCCTCCATTAATGCCCATATGGCTCTGTGTCCCAGTGTACAGTGTTTTCTCCACACTACACTATGAGTTCATGAAGATAAGGATCATGTCTTAATTCTTTTCTGCATCCTCAGTGCTGAATATCATACCAATATATGGTAGATATTCCATATGCTAAGACATAACCCATAACAGTTATAATGAACAGACTTGAGAGTTTACCTATGTGTTGCTATGGGTTCCAGGCATACGGGAATTGTCATGACCAAAGCTGCCATGTTTGTACCTCTTGACCCCACTCCTCCCTGACCCTACCAATTGGACCAATGCTGAACTGGTCCAATCAACTTCCTCTCTTGAGATTTTGAAAGTGGGACACTGAACAGCAAGTCAGCTGTGATTGCAGAGCTGAACCCTGGTGAGTGGAAGCCATATGCAAGGTTAGGTACATGCAGCAGCCACAAGGGGGCAGAAGGAAGCCAGTCCGCAGAGAGGGACAGAAACCAAGGCCTCAGATCCACAGAAGAGGGCTGGCTCCAGCCCTTGGTGGCTATTTTGCAGTTCCATTTATTTCAGAGAACTTTCCAAGGCTGCAGACTGGTCACCCATCAACCAAACCTGGCCTACAGATGAATTTTATTAGACTCACACATTTAAAATTTTTTAGCAATCCAACACATTAAAGTTAAAAAAATTTTTTTTGATGTAGCATTCAATATTTTGGAGATTTCACATAAGAATCCAGATTCTTGTCTTGAAAATCAGGTGACCTCATGGTACAACAATATCAGTTGGAGCTGAGTAGCAACCACTGCCTTTGGACAGGGCCCATGTTCTGTACTCTGCCACAATCTTCCCCTCTTCCTGTTGTTCCTTACATTTCTGTTTCCCACATTTATATTCCCCAGGAATATTTTATTAGACTCACACATTTAAAATTTTTTAGCAATCCAACACATTAAAGTTAAAAAAATTTTTTTTGATGTAGCATTCAATATTTTGGAGATTTCACATAAGAATCCAGATTCTTGTCTTGAAAATCAGGTGACCTCATGGTACAACAATATCAGTTGGAGCTGAGTAGCAACCACTGCCTTTGGACAGGGCCCATGTTCTGTACTCTGCCACAATCTTCCCCTCTTCCTGTTGCTCCTTACATTTCTGTTTCCCACATTTATATTCCCCAGGAAATTAACTACTGTTCCCAGTCTTATTTTAAAATTTTACTTCTTAAAGCTGCTCTATTCCTTGCAACTATAACAGCCTTCATGAGAACTCTGTGTCAAGGTTTCTCTTGGCTATCTCCCATCCTACCATCATTGCCTTTCTTCTCTGTACTAACAGAATCTCAATTTTGTGTTCAAGAGGCTCTGGGTATCCCTTGATCCAGTGGGAGGTAGGCCCTTCCTTCCCCAACTAGGGGAGAGCTCATTTCACTTTCATGCATTGGAGAAGGAAATGGCAGCCCACTCCAGTGTTCTTGCCTGGAGACTCCCAGGGACGGGGGAGCCTGGTGGGCTGCCGTCTATGGGGTTGCACAGAGTCGGACACGACTGAAACGACTTAGCAGCAGCAGCAGCAGCATGCTGGGATTGGCATGTGACCCAGGTCTGCTAATGCAAAGCAATAGTAAACCTGTAGGACTTCTCTTTCCAGCCCAAACAACAGACTCTTTAGAAAGAAAACCTGTTGTGAGTGCTCGTTTCCCATTCTACCTCTTTTGAAAAAAAACTTGATGCCTGGCACATTGGCAGCCATTTTGCCCCCAAGAGGTTTCACACTTAGGGTCAGTGGCTGACATGCAGAGGAAGGTGTGGAGGGAAAACAAAACAAAAAAGCTGGGTCCTTGATGACACTGGTGAGCTGCGGAACCTTCCCTGGAACTGTCTGACTCTGGGCTTATTGTTAAATGAACAATTAATACTCTAAAGGGTTAAACTACTATTGGTTGGTTTTGCTGTTACTGACAGCTCAAGGTTATTCCAGTCCTTTGATGTTTACTGTCATAACCAAGGAAGACTTCTGATATCATCTTTCAAGGCTCTATGTTGCTTACTATTATTTAAAAATAATACATATCCATATTCAAAGTCCATCTCTAAGATACTCTTTTTTTCTCACTGCCAACACATCTCATGTATGTATTCCTGAGCATACTTGAAGGGAAAGAAAGAAACCATGTAATCCTGGCTACATTGAACATTCTTTACCATTTTCTAGTCTTTCCTAACACTGAGAGAGACAGATGACATTTCCATTAATGGAAAGGGAAGCATTTGGATGGTTCAAAATTAGATACCAAGGTTTTCAGCTAAAGGTCTCATGTGTTTCAGAGGCGTGCACAAAGTTTGTGGCAGCTCTTATTTCATTCAATAATATTGATTTTATAAAAGGGCATGCAATTTAGAAAACCAAGAGTGTTCACCTTTCATTTTCTCGAGAAAACCCACAATTACAAGCTTCTTTACTCCAGCCCCGGGGATACACCTATGCCCACCAAGTTCTCCTTCCCCACCAATGTCCCCAGTTACTCCAGGTTATTTGAGGGTGAAGAGTGGACTTTCTCATCTGGCAGTGTCTGGTCAGCTGGAAGGCAAAAAAAAACAAGCAAAGGTTCTTTGTTACTCAGGAGAGCCAGCAGACCAGAAATAATTAGAGCTTTAGCCACTCATGGGCCGAAGAAATGTGGGTGACAGAGAGAGGAAGCTCTGCCAAACTGCCCCTTCTGACTGCCTGGGCCCCAGGGGTGCTGCAGACTATATATCCAGGGACATGGGATCATTTGCAGTTGATTTAGAGCCTGGGCCTGAAGAAGCTGACCACTATGATCTCTACACCATTAGCAGAGAGTGTTGCTTCCAAACAGACTCAAAGTCAGCAGCCAACTCTGCACATTTCCCCCCTTGTTGGAAAGATCATCATATTAAAGCATACAAAAGCATCAAACTTACCCTGAATGGACAAAGCTGGCAAGACCATTAAGCTGAACCATCCCTAGGACATTATGACAAACAGACAAACTCCAACCCTTTCAATGTCCATCACCAACATGTTTTAATAAAGATGAACGTACACATTTGGCTTCCTGGAAATGTTCACTTCAAGCAGACATCTCCAAGCAGAGGGTCAGTCTTCTCTGGCCTTTGATGGGATCTGGAAGCTTCCGCCCTCCTTCCCTAGGTTTCTGCCTCATGATGGGGAAAAGACTCATAGAAACCAAACCCTGGCAGTGGATGTTGTCTGCTGAGAACAGCATCTGCCCTTCTTCTGGAGGCCAGCCCCCAAACCTGGTTGACCTCTCTGCTCTTTCTTTGAAAATGCACATTTCATACATCTGGAATTCCCAGTCCTCCTCCTCACAGCATCTCTGCCATGTGGTCCATCACCGGAACCCAAGGAGTTGCCTCTATGGAAAGACCAAACCAGCCCTTGACTGCAGGGGTGGCAGAGAATCCAGGGAGGAAGGGATCCTGGTCCCCTGACCCTGATGGGAGTGGGTGGTTGGGGGAGCCTCTTTTTGTTTCCCTAGCCACATACCACACTCATCTCCAAATGCTGAAACCTGACTTAACCGTTTTCTTGCCCCAAGAGTCACCAG
>SJYC01040774.1:0-25028 GCA_006408675.1 Madoqua kirkii
CTAAAGATTGATAGAATTTATTAGAGAAGAGGAAAAACATTAAGTCCCTATACTATAAGAAGCAATTGTTAAGCATAGGTAAGACAGATCATCGATTAGTCATGTATTTATATAAAAATTTCTATTGACTTATAACACATGGAAAGAAATACAGTGGTTCTCAAAACAATTTGCTAATAATACCTGTGAAGAAATACACTGAATGAAGAGATTGCAAATTTCAATGTTGTGAAATGGCTTCTTTTGTAACGCTCATAAATAAGGAGGCTAAAGACAGGCAATCAACATCTTATTTCCAGTCCCCTTAACTGGGTTTAGCTTATTTCTACTATCATGGTATAAAATACTCAAGATGCTTTTAAGAGACAATGAGGGAAAAAAAAGTTTTTAATGCTTAAATGTCAGGTTAAGTCCCAGTTTTCTTGATAATAAAGCAAAGGGCAGAGTATTTCAGACAATGCACATTAGCAACAAAATGTGAATTTTAGTTTTAATATGATCCTTTTGAACTTAAAATTTATTTTTAAAAAATCCTCATGACTGTATTCATTTTAGATTGTGTGTGTGTATGTGTGTGTGTGTGTGTGTGTGTGAAATAGATGGATACTCTTTATGATTCGGAGTTTAACATTATTTGAAGTTACTTGGGTATAGTGTGAAGCTGTACCAAAACCTTATTGCTTAGAACCAAGAATTATCATTTCTAGTCACAGCTTTATCATTACATATAAAACCCTGGAATCGTGTCTTTCTCCTATCGTTGTAGCCCTCATCCACAAAGTGAGGGTGTGATTGATTTTAAGGTGTGTTTTATTCCTTTTAGTAAATTCCCTTTAGATAATGAAGTCTCATAAGAAAAAATAAAAAACATTGAAGGCAGAACTTTGGAAACAGTTTAAAAGAAACGTCTAAAGTCACTTTCAGTTGGAGTCAATACCTTCATGGACAGAATATCAGTGAAGACAAGATACATGTTAGGCAAAGTTTTCCAGTGGAAAGGCTCACTTTCTATTCTTTTAAAGACCACGAAACACATGAAAATTAACATCTAACCATGCAGCTTTATAAAAGGAAGGAAAATGTGTTACTAAAAATAGTACTTGGGTAGGATTGCTTATACTTAATAAGTCAAGGATATGGTGATGAGATAGTGATGAGCTTAGTTCCAGAGCTCAGAATATATATTTTATTTGGGAAAATGAAGTGACACACACAAAAATTATTGTTACATAGGATACACTCTGTCAGAAAAAGTTCTTTGAATGTCATAGAGAATTTCCAACACGTGTCCTCTGAAGCTAGTCACTGGAGAAGTTTCCTTTCTGTGATTTAATCTACTCATCACAAAGATATTCTTAAGTTTGGAGAAGCTCTAGGCCTGTGAGTAAAAATCACAAAGGATTTTTACTGCCTTACTATTCTTTTTATTCATTTCCTCCCTTGATCTACCTAACAACTTTCTGTGACAAGCAGAATATTTTTATTGTGCAAATTTTATAATCAGTGGATAAGACCTTTGGAGAAGTGACTTGGCTAAGCATACAGAACAAAGGAATATCAAAGCTAGGCCTAGGACTCTTTCTATGAGGTCAACGGAACTAAATTTAGTGCACATTAAAATCACGCAAAGAGATGTTAAAAATTTTGTAGTTCTTCATGTGTCTAGGAATGGGCCCAGAAACAGCACTCCATGTAACTCTAAAGCAAGGCTCAGTTTTGAAAAAAATGTCCTCACACACAGATACATTATCACAGACTAGCAAACAAATATAGCCCCAGCCATTATATTCTTGACACAAGGCTTAACTACTTAATAGTGAAGGATGTTCCCCAGAAAAAGGTCAAGATTTTAGTTCAAATCCATTATGTTTCATGGAATTAATATGCTATTAAGGCAGATGCTTAAAATAATCTTCTATAGCATATTTTCTAGTTTGCATCATGAGATAATTCTCCTGGGCATGGAATTCTTTCAGTAACACTTGTATGACAATCACTTGAAAATATTAATACTATTTCTCAATTTATTTAAACACATTAATTAGAACAAAGCCCACACCATGAGTTGAACCCCTGATCTATATGCACAGTTTAATAATCATTGTACCATAGTGATTAGAATGATTATGGGGGGAGTGTGAAAAATTCATTTGCTGCAGCTAAGCCAACAACTTTGAATTTGTGTTGAAAAACAATTACCGAGCTTAATTAGGAGCATGTAATGATGACAGCAGTTATTTCAGTGATTGATTTCAAAATTAAAGAAAGCTGGCAAACTTAGTGCAGTATATCCTTTGCATTGAAAAAGCAAGGGAACACAAAGGTTTAAAGACCATGCCCTGTAAACAAGTTATGAAAGACAGTATTACAGTACTGGCAAGGAGAATATTCAAGGCTTCAGATAGGCCCCCCAAAATAATAGTTTTCTCTATTTTCTTCTTCTAATATTGAGGGCTAGAAACCAAATAAATTTCTCTAGAAAAAAAAAAAGGCAGATAGTTCAGGCAAATTAAATGTACTATTTTTCACTGTTCAGCTTCCTTTTATTAAAAAGAAGTTGAGGTGCACAAGAATTAGCTAAGTAATTTAAAAGTGACAGAGTTGGTTCAAGTCCTCTGGATGATTTGATATCTATCATTTCTCATCTTTAACAGGGTGGAAGATACCCTAAGCCTGTATTTCTCTTCTACTATTGTAGACATTTGCCAGACTTTTTCCATGGAATGTTTTAGAATTCTAAAAAAAGTCAATGACATTTGGAATAATTCTATAAAATGTCATTCCTTTCTTACAATTAGCTACCAGCACAAAACTATTTTTAATATGACCTTAGCGTGAAGGGAAGAATCTGTAGAGCTCACATAAACCTGAAAGAAACAAGATTTACAAACTGTCTTTATTTCACAGAAAGAGGCATCACTTGTTTTTCTGACTGATTATCTTAACTCAATATTTTAAAATATATCTCTTTTCTTAAATGGTTTATATTACTACACAAAGCTAGTGCCCTAGAAATGTATATGTTTGAATGTGTAATATTCTTGATTTCAAAATGTCTGACTATTTTGATAGAAGTAAGGGGTTGCAGGGAGAAGGCAATGGCACCCTACTCCAGTACTCTTGCCTGGAAAATCCCATGGATGGAGGAGCCTGGAAGGCTGTAGTCCATGGGGTCCCTAAGGGGACAGACACAACTGAGTGACTTCACTTTCACTTTTCACTTTCACGCATTGAAGAAGGAAATGGCAACCCACTCCAGTGTTCTTGCCAGCAGAAACCCAGGGACGGGGGAGCCTGCTGGGCTGCCATCTCTGGGGTCACACAGAGTTGGACACTACTGAAGTGACTTAGCAGCAAGGGTTAGGGTTAGGGTTAGGGGGAAGTGGGTCCATTAAGGATAACAAATGGGTATTCATTCATCTTAAAATAATAAAACATAACTTCTAAATCATCTAATACTTCTTTGAAAATAAATATAATGGTTAGGATTTTCTGATACTTTATTAATGTTTTAAAAGATTGTTGACTACTAGGTAAGCCGAAAAATTTTTTGCAGCCTAAAATGAAAACCTCTCAAACTGCATTTGTTTTGTTAAGGTATAATTTTAGTTTGGCATTTCTAAGTACTGTTGAAATATTTTCAGCATGATTAATTTTCCAAGTAAGAAACTATCAGAGACAATCATGTTCTAAAGTAGTCAGGTTATTTTTGTTTTGTTATCAACCTCAAATTGGCTTTGTAAAGTCTTTGCTGGCTTTCTTTGTGCCATTCTAATATATTCTTCTTGGACTTCATGTCTAAATCATTTTTGACATTCAATTTTGCAGTATCAGTTGTGGGTGTTCAGGTATGGTATATATTATTTGAAAAGTTGTTAAAGGAATAAGATGGCCAGGGTTATTGACTGAATGTCTACTTTTGAATGTTTATAATTTGTAAAGAGTAGAAGATCTTTCAAATAATCTAGTTATTGATATTATGTGTCCACATGTAACCATGTTTTGTTTTATTTTAACAGTCTCAGGAATTTCAAATGTATGTTGTTTAAATCAGTAGTGGTCAACTCTAAATTTGGAGGCGTAATTTGATTTTTTTTTTCTTTGAAGGTGGAAGCAAAATGGCGCAGATATTGATTTTACCATGAGCTATCACTACAGGTTGGATGGAGGCAGTCTGGCAATCAGCAGCCTCGCACCGATCAAGATATTGGCACGTACCAGTGCCTGGCCACCAATTCTCTGGGAACAATTCTGAGTCAGAAGGCAAAGCTCCAATTTGCATGTGAGTTTGTGAGGAAAATCTATAATCTTTGTGTTTCTGAAAATATATTCTTATTATAACCATAGTACAAAAAAGCTAACTTTGCCAAACACATGCTCTTTGAGAGCAAGTATGAATTTATAGAGGTAAAAAGTTATTACAGTGTGCATTTTGTGAATTCAGACTCCTGGGAATAGTTGAATCTGTTTCAAAAAGAAGCAAGAAATATCAGTATTATTGTATTTTGTGAATTATATTTAGAAACATCTCTGAAAGTTCTAGATATACATATTCAGAGAAAGATTATATATATATATCCTTTTTCCTTCTTCTTTTGCATTGGGCATTAATGTGAAGGGCACACAAATAAAAGAAAGCAAAGATATTTTGGGGGGGAGGAAAGCTTTCTCCCAGGAAAAGTGATCATGCATCTGCAGTTTGATGCAGGTGGAAATAAAGTGTTTGCCAAAGGCAGACTTTATATTAACTGTAACAATGTCCAACTGCATCACATAAATGTCATCCAAATAATTACCTTGGTGACATTTGAGGACATTAGCAGATGAACAATAGACATACTGCTTCTTATAGTGTTTATATATAGTGTTTCCAGCGGCTGAAATGTTTCATATTGGATCCAGGGAAAGCCTTGTTTGAAAGTAATTACATTTGTTGATGTGGATGAAGCAGAAGCCTTCCATCTTTCCCTTTATACCCCCTCTGCCATGCAACTCCCACTCACGCCCTCCTCAGAGGATGTACCAGGGACCAAAGAATGAGAAGCTACTCTTTGGGACCGTGATGAATAGGTCTATCCTTCTGTTATTTTGAAAAAGTAACTATTTTGCAATCTACAGAATAAAATATACATCCGAAGCCCAACTTGTAGGACTGTTGCAGGAAGGAGGACCCCTTCCAGGGCTCGAAACTGGGCTCTTGTCTAACACTCGGAAATGAATTGTCTGAGGAGATACATGTGCTGACAAAGAAAGAGATTTTATTGGGAAAGGGCACGGGAGCAGAGAGCAGCAGGGTAAGGGAACCCAGGAGAACAGCTCTGTCACATGGCTTGTAGTCTCAGGTTTTATGGTGATGGGATTAGCTTCCAGGCTGTCTTTAGCCAATCACTCTAACCCAAGAGTGGTGCATGCTTCCTGGTGGAGCATGCCTTGTTCAGCCAAGATGAATGCCAGAGAGAAGGAATCTGGGAGGTGGTCGGACATGTGGTGTCTTGTTTTGACCTTTCCCAAACTCTTCCAGTTGGTGGAGGCTTATTAGTTCCCTGTTCCTTACCAGGACTTCTTGTCATAAAACAACTCATGCAAATGATTACTGTGGTGTCTGACCAGGGTAGGTGGTTTCAATCAGTGTGCTCCCCCTACAGAACTACTTTAATCATCAATAGATATATAAACTTGGAGTATGAAATGGCACCCACTCCAGTATTCTTTCCTAGGAGATCCCATGGACAGAGGAGTCTAGCAGCCTACACTCCATGGTGTCACAAGAGTCAGACATGATTTAGCAGCTAAACTTACCACCACAACTACCATTATATAAATTAATAATTAAGTCTGTTTCTCATTGCAAGTCTTGTGTTCCAAAGATACGTAGCTCCACACAAAGCTCCCCTATGTTAACCATTCTGTGAATGGCTTTGTTTCTGAATATGTATACAGATACACTCAGGAATAAATACATATGTATATAAGTATGTGTGTATAAATGTGCATGTGATTATAAATGTGCACACATGTACATATATGTATGTGGTCCTCTATATGCACACATACACACATGCATAAATATACAGAAGCATTGCTAAGTGTATCTGAATGTATTTATATCTTTAGAAAACAAAGGATAATGCAAAATTTTACAGGGCTAAATGGAATATAAAAAAAAATGCTGGTGGCTGTTCCCAACCTGAGATAGAACTCAGGTCTCCTGCATTGCAGGTGGATTCTTTACTATCTGAACCACCAAGGGAGTCCCATTTGAAACTTAGGGTAAAGATAATCATAATACTTGATTTTTACATTTCAGCTAAGACTATCACTTATAAAAACAATAGTGAACAAAATATTAATGAAGACTTATTTTACAGAAGTAAACAATTGCTCCACAGGCTTTGGAAGACTCTGCCAAAATAATGTATTTTTTTTTTTCACATGAATAGAAGATGACCCTAGGAGATATACATGGTCAGATTGCATAAAAATAAATTTAATAAATTTGATTTTCTGGTAAAGGAAATCCCATAGAGCATATTTATTTGCTACACCTGGTGTTTCTCCAGAGTTATGGATTCTGTCCATTCTTGAAAATAACTGAATACCTATGATGAAAATTAATGCACTGTGCTTTATATGGCCATATATTTCCTTCTCTTTGTTCCCCCTGTTAAATGAAAATTGTATTTTTAATTTCCAAATTATTCTTTTACTTATTTTTTCTACTTTAAAACTGTGTAACTGGAAGTTTTTGCAAGTTAAAACATAACTTCTATTTGCTAAAAGAAAAGAGGAAATATTTAAAATTCAGGAAAAAAATTATGCTTTTATTTGGATGAATGAGGAAAGTCAGTTCTTCTATCCTTGCTGACTTTCCTGTCTCTTCATAAAGTTTTCTTTTTGGGGAGTTGAAAGTATATGACTGTTGTTTCCTAAAAGTATTTCTATTACTATTCATGCAGAAAGAAGGTCTACATCCATTAGCTGATCTTTCTCCTGCAAACTTAAAGGGTCTTAGGTTTCAAGTCTTAAACTTGAAAAAACAAAACAAACAAACAAGAAAGAATCAGATCATTCTGCCTTTTCTGTCCAGTAACTATAACAGTGTCTTGCCTGAAATGTTTCCTGTTCTTTCCATGGAAAGATTTGGTTGAGTTTATCTCCGCTGACTAGAATCAACTCTAAAAATAACCAACACTTTTTAATCACCTATAAAGTATCTCCTTTTCTTTCCTAGATCTCATAAGTACTCTTGCCAGCTTACTTAAGTCAGTTGTTCATTCCAAGTAGTAAAGAATTTATTTTAAAAATGTGAAAAATACCACTTCTAGCTCTGTCACTGCTATTACGCAACTCCGAATGATCTATTTCGAACAAAAGTGCATAAAGATCTTAAAAATAAATCAAAAGGTGTTAATAACTTACAGCCCAGGAGACTCCATTTACAAATTCTTTCTTCTAATCTCATTTAAGGTACATAGGATATTAGTTTTGCAAAATAGATTTTCTGAAATTTCACCCAAAGAGATTACATTTGTATACACATTGAAATCTGCACAGAATCTTAGAAATAAGGTTACTTTTCCCAAAAGAGAGGAAGAGGGAGAGAGATAGACAGAGAAAATGAAGATACAGAGAAACGAGTGGCAGAAAGCAGAAGAGGAACAAAATAGAGGGGAACTATCCAATTAAAAATTTATTTTTCTATGAAAACATCTTAAATATCACTACTCAGTATGCAAATACAAATCAAAACCAGAAAACACTACTTCATACTCATTAAGGCGGCTATTACCAAAAAAAAGGCAAAACAAATAAACAACAACAAAAATATCCACAGATAATAACAAGTGTTGGCAAAGGTGTGGAAAAATTGAAACCCTTCTGCATTACTGGTGAGGATATAAACTCGTACAGCTACTATGGGATACAGCATGGGAATTCCTTAAAAAATTAAACATAGACTTATCACAACACAGTCATTCCACCTCTAGCCATACTTTCAACTTAATCTGAGTTCTCATCACTATCTTCATAAATTTTCAACATTGCCTATTTTACTAGAAAGGCTTTTGTACCTTTCTTAAAATCATAACAATAGTGGTCACATGCTAAAATTTCTCCTACAAACAGACCTGAGTTCAAATTCTATCTCTGTGAAATATCCAGCAGCAGGAAATTAGGCCACCTTTTAAAATTATTAAGCCTATTTATGAAATGTATACAGTGTATTACAGCAGACTCCAAAGAACAGTGCCAGGAATTAACTGAGTAATGATGCGAAACCCCTGGTCCCTTATAGGCACTCAGGAAATGGTAACTCTAATTCTTTTGATATTTTCATTTCCTCCCCCAAATCGGCCAAACATCCATATATTTCAAACTGCTGCAGTTACTCATAGAATAATCTAGTTTACATTTCAAAACTTCCTCCAGACCAGTTGTTTTCAAGGCTTTTAAGTGTTTGACATATATTACCTTTCTTGAACTGTGGAATAACCATAAGAGGATTATTCTATCATTTCCATTTTACAGATTAGAAGCCTGAGGCTCACTGAGACTGGGACTTTTTAGAAAATATATTGTTAGAGAATCGATTGTAACTTTAGTATAAAAGTCCAGATTCTGCAGCAGAAACCAATACAACATTGTAAAACAGTTATATTCCATTAAAAAAAATTTAGTTCCAAAACTCATGTCTTTTGTATTAAGGTATTCAGTCCAGTTCAAACAGTGCTCACACAGATCAAGTGGGCTTTTGTTGTTTATTTAATAGGCCTTTGACATAATCACTGTTGAAATAAGAAGCCATTTCTAAAGGACAGTAAACTTCACAAAGGCCTGGTGGTGGATCCCATTGGTGCTGTGTTCAAATCCCCTTTACTGGACAGTGAGTCCAGCTGTTAATGACCACAGCTACCCCTTTTCTTCAACCCATGCCCTAGAGCTCCCCATGGGCTCAGGCTGGAGCTAGACAACAGATGAGACCCCCTTTTGCTTAGCCCCTTCCTATGCCCTATCCAGTTCCCATCCCTCCATATCTCCTTCAAGTGCTTCCTCAATAAATCAACACAGCTGAACCTCTGCTTCAGGCTTTGCTTCTAAGGAAACCAAAGTAAAACAGACACTAAACATATAAGATATTTGATCTTCCCACCAGTTGGCAGTTGTATAGTGCCACTTTGACCTTCAGAAGAAATGAACTATGAACCACCTTTCAGAGCCTAACTCATCCATGCGAGAGGCTCTGTAGGTAAATGTGTCTAGATAGTTGATGGCTTGTGTTTGCAACTTCTTTCCTGATGTTCAGCAATTCAAAATCTCCCTTGGAGTTTAGACTCTGGCCTGTTAGAGTTGCCTTAACTTGAATCATCCCACCACATAACCATGCAGGAATACAGCCCAAATATTTAAAAAACAAAACCCCCAAAACTCCGTTATAAAATATTCTCCTAAATCTAATCTGTCTTTAAATTGCTGTTACTCAGACAAGTTAGTCATCTCTGTAGACTTATTAAAGGTATGTTTTGAATTATTTAATCGCAGAAGTTTCCTTCAATTCTTCCACATAAGATTCTGTCATTTCAAATTATCAGGTAGATTCTTATTTAGGCTCTTTTCTTTTTTCCTCCAAGCAACTTCAATCCTAAAGCAAATGCTTTAGTCACCAAAAGCTTCTGTTATCACCCTGGCATTCTTGAATGATAAACCAGTTTGACTTTATACAAGCTACACATGCAGCTGCTTTGAATTTCTTTTATTTCTCAATGACTTTGGTGGTAAAGATTGAATGTAGACTTCTTCCTTTCACATGTATGTTAATAAATTGCTCTATATTTGTGTGAGAGAACATTGCATCTGTCGTTGCTGTTTAAAATGTCATCCTTGAGTAAAGAAAAGGTAAAGAATTTTGAAAGAAACCTCTGATTTCACTGAGCTGTATTTTTTTTTTTTTTTGAGACTCATAATATATACCTCTACCGATGAATAGAGAAACACTGGGATAAAAGTTACTTATGAATGGACTTTTTGGTCCTCCTCTATTTAATATTTAATCACAGATACTGTTTTAAATAAGTTTGTTCTATTATTGCTGAAATCTCCTAGTTTTGCAAGACTGATGCTAGACTGGTTGAATAAATGAATGGTCATTTATTTATTCATCAGCCAAGCAACCAGAAAACACCTTATTTATATGCATCAAGCATTGTGCTAGGGACTAAAGATCAAATGGTAGATAAGAAATAGCTACTCCCTGTCTTCACAGAGCAGACAGGTGAAAACCTGAGAGCAAGAAAAAAAGGAAAGAAAGAAATTGCTAGCATTTGCATAATACATATTATATAGCAGGCATCGTTCCAAGCTCTTTATGTAAATTAACTTCAATGAGCCTCACAATAACACTATGAAGTTACTATAATCCCTTTTTCAGATGATCAGATCGAGGCTGGAGAAGAATTAACCAACTTGCCTCAAATCACACACATAATAAGCAACAGAGTCAGTATTCAAACCCAGGCAGTTGGAACCTGGAGTCCATGTTCTTAATGCCCACATGTGCGTGCATGCTAAGTTGCTTCAGTTGTGTCTGACTCTTTGCGGCCCTATAAATTGTAGCCCACCAGATGCCTCTGTCCATGGGAATCTCCAGGCAAGAATACTGGAGTGGATTGCCAAGTCCTCTTCCAGGGAACCTTTCCAATTCAGGGATGAAACCCGTGTCTCCTGGACTCCACTGCAGGCAGATTCTTTACCACACAGCACCTCCTCAAAAAAAGCATCAGGTGATGTGAGAGGGTTAGATGTAATCTATAAGAGAGATCAGAAGAGAAAGTAGTCAAGCCTGTCTGGATTGGACAAAGGGTAAGGGAAGCATTCCAAAGACAATGGGGCTTGAACTGAGCCTTGAAATATTAGATTATGTTCCAGATAAAGAAAATAGGGGAGGAGAATGTTCAGGTCCACAGGAGAACAAGAGGATCACAAATGCAAATAAGCCTCAGGTATCAGAGAAAATATGAGGGGAATAGGAAAAACCAGGCAAGACCATGACAAGCCATGATTCAGAAGTAATTGGTTTTCTAGGACAAGGCTGAACCATAAATTGGAGCCAGGTATATCCAAATTTCAGAGACCCTTCATTTCCAAGCATAGTCTATGAATAATGGAATGGTTGGGTGATACTGCGAGATGCCAGGAAAAAAAAAAAACAGCAAAATTCTATCATATCATGAAGCTTTTAGGCAGAGGCACCAGGGATGAACTGTTTCAAAAATATTCTCACTCAGTGTAACAATGTTCACAGGTGTAAATTCATGTGTTAAATAGTGGTGTCAATCGTATCCACTGTCTGAACATGTGTGTGCTAAGTCGCTTCAGTTGTGTCCAATTCTCTGTGACTCTATGGACTGTAGTCCACCAGGCTCCAGTCTATGGGGTCCTCCAGGCAAAAATACTGAAGTGGGGTGCTATTCCCTTCTCCAGGGAATCTTCGTGACCCACAGATGGAACCCATGTCTCTTATGTGTCCTGCAATGGAAGGTGGGTTCTGTACCAATAGTACCACCTGGGAAGCCCACTCTCTTTATATAGGTTTATTATAAGGATCAAATATGCATTATTATATGTAGAGCAGTGAGTAAGGGCACCTGGTATATTGTTGTGAGTTGTTGATTGAGAGCCTGGGAGAGGTCTGGCCATGTAACTGTGTATAGACCAAGTTTGGTACTTCAGTACTTATCCTAAGAACAATGGAAATGCTTTGAATGATGTTACAGATTTTAAGTTGTTTATAAAGTGTTGCTTGAAAATACTAATACTTTTTCCTTAAAAACATTGATCTGATATATTAATGATCTTAATTTTATTATTAAAACCACCATATACATATTTCGGGATTCTAGGGGTAAAGAACCCACCTGCCAATGCATGAGACTTGAAATGTGAGTTCATTCCCTGGCTTGGGAATATCCTTAGAATAAGGGCATGACAACCCATTCCATTATTCTTGCCTGGAGAATCCCATGAACAGAGGAATGGGGTGAGCTATAGTCCATGGGGTTGCAAAGAGTTGGACACAACTGAAGCAACTTCACACGCAGGCACATGTTTAGGGATGCTCCAAACTTCACTTCTCACACTTGTAGGATGAAGTTAAAGAATTCTTGCTTCATGTCACAGGGTTTAATTTTAGATGGCTCAAGGTTAACATGTGATAGTATTTCATTTTAAAAGGCTATAAAGATGTGAGCATTTACAATCATTGTAAATTTTTTCTTTCCCCGAGAAATGCCAAGGGTTTTATATCTGCAATGCTGTTCTTTATTCTCTACCTGTAACCTGTCCCAAATCATGTTTTGCAGGTTGAGAAATTAAAGAAATTCAAAATGGGGCAAACACATCACCTGGTCACTAACCTATCACAGACCTAGAATTTTTCACATCTCAATCTCAAAATAACTTTTAAATATGTGTGTGTGTGTGTGTGTGTGTGTGTGTGTGTGTAGGTAGAGGAAGTAAAATAGAATCCACGTAAATCCAAAAACCATAATCAGAACAACAGAAAAGATCTCCAGGTAAAGGTAATGATATACAGGTCTTTGACTCTTTAGAGAAGGAGCTCCAAAGATATCTGTATATTATTTGAAAAAGTGAAAGTCACTCAGTTGTGTCTGACTCTTTGCGACCCCATGGACTATACACTCAGTGGAATTCTCCAAGCTAGAATGCTGAAGTGGGTTGCCACGCTCTTCTCCAGGGGATCTTCTCAATCCAGGGTTTGAACTTAGGTCTTCCATATTGCAGGCAGATTCTTTATCAGCTGAACCACAAGGGAAGGGGATGTGTATTTTTATTTCTGTCTTTTGCCCAGTATCTGTATAAACACAAAAAACAAACAAAAGAAACCCCTCACATTTGGAAATAAATTTTAAAAGCTTCCTTGGGTACTGATGATTCAAAATGTCTTTAAATTTTTTTAACATGTAAGAAATGTAAAAACAGTTATACATGATCCTGATGATATGGTGGCAAAGTGCATTTATATCTGAAAAATAAATTAAGACCTGGGAGAAGGAGTTTTAAAGATAACACTTGAAAATGCATTTGGAAATTGTAAAGTCTCTGATAATTTTGAAGTATGTGTCAAGTGGGTAATGCATATCTAATTATAATTGAAAATGCTAGATGGCTTTTAACCTTTTTTTTTGTATCAGGAGAATAACTAAACAAAGTAAGTTGACATATTTTTCTTTAACTTATTAAATAAAATAAATCAGATAAATTAGTATTGGTTTTTCATGATCAAATTGTTCCAATGAAGTTAATATTCTCAATTTATCTTAATATAAAACCATCAATAGTTATTGTAAAAAGGAGAAGAGTTTGTCTTTGCTTTTAAAAATAACTTAAGCCTTAAACAACTGGACTCAAACTAGTTGCATAACTGAATTACAGCAAGCTACTATTATTTTTATTTTCTTTACTAAATCAACAGGAAAATGGATTATTCAATGTCTTAGCCTCATTTTTTTCTTCTTCATCACTGTTGGACATCTATGTATGTATCTTATCAGAAATGACACTTTTTCAAAAGGCAGTCTTTCTCTTACTTCCCACATTCAGTAAGACCTAGTCTTTTTGGGTCCATTTGAATAAAAATGCACATTCAAGCTGCACAGGCGAAGAGTTAGGGTTTGAGAAGAAAATGTTACAAAGTAAGGTATTCACCTAATTAAAACTGAGAGCTCCTGGTTTATAAAATAGAGAAAGAAACCCAAAGCCGAAGGGCTTATTTATTACTCTTATGCTACTGGACAAAGATTTTGAGGAACTTTTGCACATAACCCATAGAGATTTTGCTTTTGAACTGTACAGATTTAGTCAGAACTCACAGCTACATTCTTATTTGTACTAAAGAAACAAATAAATTATTTTCTAGGAGTTTTAATATGTTACTGAAATAGCAGACCCAAATCAAATGTTTAAAAAGTAAAAAGTCAACCTCTGGAAATGTTCATCTTGTTTTAAGGTATTAATTTATATGTAATCTTTTCCCAGAAGCAAACACATACAGAAAATTACAAAACATATAAGAACAGTGAAATATTTCTAAGCCAGATCCAGAGACAGAAAACTGGCAACCCCAGAAGCCCTTTCCCTACTATTCCTTTCCAGTTTCTACTTCTTCTCTCCTCTCCACTATCTTGACTTGTAAATTATAGTTAAATATTGTCTTTTTCAATTTGATTTGAATAAAACCACACTATATATATTCCTTTGAGTCTGGCTTTGCAGTCAACAGTATTTATGAGATTTATTCATGTTGTTGTGGGCAACTGTAGTCATTCATTTCCACTGCTATCTAATTTTTTATTATACAAGTATACTATGATTACTGAATGACTTCTCATCTTAATGGAAATGTGGATTGTCTCTTGAGGGAACGATGAATAACTCTTTATAAATAAACATGTTTATATCTTTGGTACATTTGTGTACATATTTCTCTGTTGTTTATACCACAGAGTAGAATTATAGGGCATTTGGATATACGTATTTACAACTTTAAAAGATAATGTCAACTGTTGTCTCTAGTGGTTTTATTAATTTATCCTCTTACCAGCAATGTTTTTTGACCATAGTTGACACTATCTTTTGTCAACTATTTTGTCAGTCTTTTTTAAAATTTTAGTATTTGAAGAGGATCTGCTAAGTTAACTTATTTGGGTTTGATTTGCATTTCTTGGTAACTAATGAACCTGAGCACCTTTCATATATGTATTGGCTTTGTGCAAATCCTCTCCCTTTTAGAAGAAAACATTTAACTCATTTTTCTATTAAGCCATCTTTCTTTTTCTTAGTGATTGGTTCTAGCTATGAGCACATTGTTGCTTTTATGTGGAAGAATAGCTTTTCTTACTTTGTGGCTTGCCTTTAACTCACTTAAACATGTCTTGATAAATAGAAATTTTCAAATTTAATACAGTCCAACTTATCAGTTGTTCCCTATATGTAATGATGCTTTTTGTAAAAAGTTTAAGAAATGCTTTCCTACCTTGATTAAATGAAGATACTCACCTATATTATTACTTTAATTTATTGGCTTGACTTTCATATTTAAAATTGCAGTGCACCTGGAAGTAATTTATTTATTTGTTGGCATGGGGTAAGGTAGGTTCAATATATATGTATATTTTACATGGATCCTATTGAGCCAAACAACATATGCAAAATGCAGCCCTTGCCTCAATGTTCTATGCTGCCGTTGCTGAAGATAATCAAGTGTGCCTAGGACTGCTTTAGGCTTTCTCTCTTCTCTTCCACTGGTGTATTTTCTATCCTGGCGCAAATGCCAAACTCTTAATATGCTAGTCTTACAATAAGTTCTAATATCTGGGTGTGATATAGTTGATGATACATATTAAATATGAGGTTCGGTTTGCAAGCTAAACTCAAGGAGAATAAAATCCCAAATAAAATAAAAAAGAAATAAAAACTCATATCATAAAGTTTTATCCAATCACTAAACTTGAGCTTTCCAGTGGTGAAGGCAAAAAAGGGTTCATATCTTTCAGGGGATTAAAAACATGTCAATTGTTCCTGTAAGCATAATTCCTCTGATTCTAGAACCTGAGCGAAGTTTCTCTTGTGAATCCTCAAGAGCACAGTGAGTGATTAGGTGAATGACATTCCCCTCACAAACCTGTTCAAATGCTTACAACATTGATTTTCTTACGGTGGTTTCTTACATCATATCTCAAAAATAATAGCTCATATTTGTTAGATGCTCCTCGAGCCTCTTCCATAACATTAGTTAAGAGGCTTCTCAAACTGTGAGCCTAGTTTACTACTCCTGGAGCCCAGTTACTGTCTATGTGCAATTCTCACCAACCTCTGGCTATAGCTATTGCAGTACTATCATATGTGCCCTGCACAGGCAGTAGATGGTGTGACTTTTCTTGGTGGAATGAGCATAACTCATTCCAGAGGTCCTGCCTACCTCTATTAGAAAACTAGGTTAGAATATTTTTCCTAGACATTCTCTGTTTACTTTCATTTTCTCAGACTTCCTAGATCGATGGTATAGGAATAAAATTGTTCTGGTTCCAGAACTGGTGGTGTTACATTTATGTCACCCCCTTCTTCATTCTTGGAGAAATGAGGAAATAGTGAAGTGGGTTACTATTTCCTTCTCCAATGCATGAAAGTGAAAAGTGAAAGTGAAGTTGCTCAGTCATGTCCGACTCTTTACAACCTCTGTCCATGGGATTTTCCAGGCAAGAGTACTTGAGTGGGGTGCCATCACCTTTTCCAGGATGCTAGCATATATGTTCCTAAAAGGAATCACCAATCTTTTCAACAGTTCTTCCTAGCTAAAGAGTATAATTTAGTTTAATCCATCAAACTACCATGTAACAGAAGCTACTATTATAATCCCAATTTTAGACAAGAAATGAAGAAATATGCTTAGGATAATTAGAAAATAGTGTAGATGAGATGTAATACAAGAGATTCTGATGTTTAAACCCACTACCCTAATCATTCAACTAGTGCTTATAAAATGCTAATATGCATAAAAATCTTTTGGGAATCTTACTAAATGTAAATTATGATTCAAGAAATCTAAATGGGGCCCAATAGTTTAAGTTCTAGCTAACTTCCAGGTGACACATTTGTGGTTGGCCTCAAAACACACTGAGTAGGAAACACACTCTCAGAATAAGACTTTCGTTAGTGTCTAAAACAATCTAAGAGCAGCATATAGGGGTCTACTCAAGGTGATGCAAGAAGGCAGCTCTGTTATGCTTTACAGAAATTCAGAGGAAAAGCAACTGTTCATCTGTATTTCCAGACTCTAAGATGTCCATTCAACATATTAATTTACACATTCAAGTAATGCATATTTATTGAGCACCTACAATGTGCCAAACACAAGTAGAAGCAGTGAGCAAAGTAAACTCTATTATCTGTTTGTGCATCTGCTCAAACATAACTATAAATTTACTTAAAAAAAGCAATATAACAATGTCATTGGAATATAGAGCAAGAAAAAAAAAATGTGTCTGACCATTAACCAAAGCAATAAGGTTTTGAACTATAATCTCCTGTCAGAAATTTCTACTCATTACATCAGAAAATTCAAATGAGGAAGAGTATAGATTTATAGGCATGACTTAACAAGTCAGTTGCAGCGTGATTACCCTCCCCTTCCTTTTGAGAATCCTTAAGTTGAGAGATCTACTTCCACATACTTATTAATGAGTTGTTTTGCATAAGTCAATTCTGTTTTATGAATGGAGATTACATAACCCTCATTTAATTCTTCCAGAAATCCCATCCATATGAGCTACTAGAATTTATCTTACTATCCTTTGAGTACAAAGGATTTATTTTAATTATTTCATCAGTTTTAAGCAAGAGCAATCAAACGCAAACAATTGTGCTAGGGGGCTGTGCCCCAAGCTAGTTGCCTCTCAGCTTTCTGTTTTGTGTGTGTTTTTTTTGTCTTTGTACTGGTCTCAATCTTTATTTAGAACATATTAATAAACCTAGTGTTTAAAAGCTATGAAATCTGGCTGAGTCAAAAATCAAAATTTATGACATTTCTTCTTGGCAAGTCTAGCAGGTTGAGGGTCCTATTATTAATAATATAAACATTAATATTAATAAAAGTTAATATGTATCCAATAAGCCAAGCACTGGGAAAAGCAGTTCCTAGGCTTGCTTAAATTCCCATCATGAATGTGTGAGAGGGCCAAGAACTTAAGCCTGGCTCTGACTGACAATAGAAATCAGACTCTGAACACAAACATCCTCATGGGCAGGTGTCCTAAAGAAGTCTTTTACTATCCCGGTGCAAGTTATGTCATCTCTACCCTCCATCTTTCTCCTCCACCCTCCATCTCTGCAGACACTCTGGATAAAACTATCCCTCCCCAGAGAGGGTGTTTTGATAAGACCCTTCACAAACACATACTCAAATAAACATCCTTGCCACATCTGCCTTGACATCACCATCTCTTATGTATTGGACCTTCACTAATGTGGATAATAGCCTGGCGTGCTGCGGTTCCTGGGGTTGCAAAGAGTTGGACACGATTGAGTGACTGAACTGAACTGAACTGAATATAAAGCAGCAATAATAATAACATATTGTTCAGTTTTGAAACTATATGCCATCAAAATATATAACAATATTACACACAATTTTTTTGAGGGGAGTTAGTTAAGGTATTCCAAGTTTCTTGCACTTTTTCAATGGGAGGATAAAAGTAAAGATTAACATTAGATTTTGGTATTTCAAAGATACGGGATGCACTTTCCCCACCATTCTGTCTTTTCCAAATATATGAAAAATACAGAATGATACAAAACAGTCCATTTAAAGGAAGCATGAAATGAGAGGAAAAGGAATGCAAAGTTCAGTTCAGTAGCTCAGTTGTATCTGACTCTTTGCACCCCATGAACCGCAGCACGTCAGGGCTCCTTGTCCATCACCAACTCCCAGAGTCCACACAAACCCATGTCCATTGAGTTGGTGATGCCATCCAACCACTTCATCCTCTCTTGTCCCATTCTCCTCTTGCCCTCTATCTTTCCCAGCATCAGGGTCTTTTCCAAGGAGTCAGCTCTTCGCATCAGGTGGCCAAAGTATTGGAGTTTCAGCTTCTACATCGGTCCTTCCAATGAACACCCAGGACTGATCTCCTTTAGGATGGACTGCTTGGATCTCCTTGCAGTCCAAGGGACTCTCAAGAGTCTTCTCCAACACCACAGTTCAAAAGCATCAATTCTTTGGCACTCAGCCTTCTTCACAGTCCAACTCTCACATCCATACGTGACCACTGGAAAAATCATAGCCTTGACTAGACAGAACTTTGTTGACAAAGTAATGTCTCTGCTTTTTAATATGCTGTCTAGGTTGGTCATAACTGTCCTTCCAAGGAGTAAGCGTCTTTTCATTTCATGGCTGCAGTTACCATCTGCACTGATTTTGGAGCCCAGAAAGATAAAGTCTGACACTGTTTCCACTGTTTCCCCATCTATTTGCCAGGAAGTGATGGAACTAGATGCAATGATTTTAGTTTTCTGAATGTTGAACTTTAAGCCAACTTTTTCACTCTCCTCTTTCACTTTCATCAAGAGGCTCTTTAGTTCTTCTTCACTTTCTGCCATAAAGGTGGTGTCATCTACATAGCTGAGGTTATTGATATTTCTCCCAGCAATCTTATTTCCAGCTTGTGCTTCCTCCAGGAAGCATGAAAGGAGAGGAAAAGGAATCCAAAACAGAGGCTCAAATATAAGAAAATAATAAGATGATAAATTTAAATTTGCCAGTAGTTTTATTAAATATAAATGAAGAAAATACTCCAGGTAAAAGATAAAGATTTTTAAGGTGGAATTTACGAAATACTCATTATAAGCTGGTTACTAGAAAAAGATAAAAAATAATAAGGCTTCAAAAAGGTTGAAGAATGAAAAAAGTGTCATGGAAAAAAACTAAAAGAAAGCTGGTATGATTATTGTTAGACATAATAATACTTTCTTAAAGTCTACTTAAGTAATATTATTAGAGTGGGTCAGTTCTTTCTAGCAACTAGAAAGATTTAATAATTCAAAAATTTTACTTCTAATAAGCTTTTACAAGTTTGAAATTTATGTAGTGTCTTTTCATATTCTAAGTAAGTTTAGTTTTGTACCTAATATTGTATTCAAAATTCTGTGTTATTTTTCTTAAACAATTTTCCTCTCTGCCTAGTTCCCTGGTTGTATGTATCCCCCTTAGTAACTGTGCTTCAGTCTCTCTGGCCTCCTTTTAGTTGCTTGAATGTGTCCAGTCTCAGGGCCTTTGTGTATAACTGGCATTCTGACTTTTCCACATCCCTTAGATTCCTACTCAAGTGACATCTCCCCAAAGCACCTTCTCTGACTACTCTGATTCCCCACATAGATTATATACCCCCATTATTGTACATCTCAACCCTGGTTTTCTTGCTGGTACTTATTGTGATTTTAAATTACTTTTTAAAAATTATTTATTTACTTGCTTTGAATGGCTGGGGCAAGAGCCTGCCTTCCATTCTAAAAAGTAAGCCCTATGAGGGCACCAACTATGTCTTGCTCACCATTGTATTTCCAGGACTTACAAAATGTGGAATGATAAATGTGAAGAAGGGATTGAAGGAGAATAGAGAAAGGGAGGTTGTGGAGCTAGCATGCTCAGAGTAGGTTGAAGCAGAGGGGGTGAGACTGGGGCCGGAATAAAAGGTCTGGATTAAGGTAAGAGGTAACTCCCATCAAGGGGACCAGAAAACTGAAGAAGATGATCTCATCCATGCCCAGAGCAGATCCTGGGCTGCACAGCCAGAAGAGAAAGAGACACAGGCTGAGCCCCACCCACAGGCCTGATGTGACTGCGTAAGGCTGTTGCTGTTTTCCATCATGGTGTTCCCAAAGTGATGAGAGCCCTGTTCTAAGAACTCAGACTAAAAAGAGTCTTCCACTTTTTCCAGCACCAGTGTTCACCTGGTCATCATCTGTAAAACATACTACTTGGATGAGATAGTCTGGAGGAATTTTGCAGGTTTAAGAGTTTATATTCTCTGTCTTCCTTTCCCCATCTGTTCAGATCCTCACCCTCCCAGTCACGTAAGCTGGAAACCTTTAATTCACTCTTGATGTTTACCTCTCTCCCAAAAATCCTCTTTTTGGTTTTCTTTGTAGTCTCCTAGCCCAGACATTATCACTCCCTACTTTCTATCTACTCTATCTTGTTCCAGTGTAGTCCCCTGACTTTACTTGGTGTCTGGTTTATCTTTCAAAATCACCATCTTTTTCAAGTCATCCCAATATTAAAACAGTTTTAAGAGCATCCTGATGTTACCAGATAGAGTCTGAACTCTGATCTTTAAGGGTTTTTGACCCTAACCTACTATTGGAGCCTTATCTCCCACTGCTAAGTCACTGCTAAGTCACTTCAGTCTTGTTCGACTCTGTGCAACCCCATAGATGGCAGCCCACCAGGCTCCCCCGTTCCTGGGATTCTCCAAGCAAGAACACTGGAGTGGGTTGCCATTTCCTTCTCCAGAAAATGAAAGTGAAAAGTGAAAGTGAAGTCGTTCAGTCATATCCGACCCTCAGCGACCCCATGGACTACAGCCTTCCAGACTCCTCCATCCATGGGATTTTCCAGGCAAGAATACTGGAGTGGGGTGCCATTGCCTTCTCCGTATCTCCCACTACTTTCCTGAAAGAAACTTCTGCTGCCGTCAAACTGGTTTGGTTACTATTTTCTGCAACATATCATGCTCCTTTTGATTGCCATACATTTCCTGATTCCCTCACTACTATTTGTAATGCTGTATTCATACTCTTCCCTTGGAAATATGATTAAATCCTATCTTCTTCAATAATACTTATTTTACTCCATACTTATATGACACTGATTATTTATATAAGTAAGTAAGTGAAGTTGCTCAGTTGTGTCCGACTCTTTGTGACCCCATGGACTGTAGCTTACAAGGCTCCTCTGCCCATGGGATTTTCTAGGCAATAGTACTGGAGTGGATTGCCATTTCCTTCTCCAGCAGATCTTCCTGACCCAGGGATCGAACCCAGGTCTCCCGCATTGTAGACAGACACTTTACCATCTGAGCCATATGGTCCTTAATAAAGGTTGCTGTGTGTGCTTAGTTGCTCAGTCATATCTGACTCTATGACCCCATGGACTGTAGCCTGCCAGGCTCTTCTGTCCATGGCAATTCTCTAGGCAAGAATAGTGGAATGGGTTGCCATGCCCCTTTCCAAGGGATCTTCCCAACCCATGGGTCTAACCTGGGTCTCCCACATTATAGGTGGATTCTTTACTGTCTGAGCCACCAGGGAAGCTCTTCCTGCATTTTCACATCTCTAACCTTGAGTTCCTCTTCTATAAAATAAAACAATTAAAGAAGATGATCTTTAAGTTTCCTTCAAACAGTAATAGTTTATAGCTTGTTAATTTCTTTGTGTATATGCCTTTTTCTTCATACTGAATGCAGCACCTTTCAACTTATCAAATATTCTTGACACTCTGACATGGTCCAAATCTGTGTTAGGCCCTGTTAGAAGTGCAAAGATGAATAACAGTTCCAGGGTCTCATAATTATTTGTGAGTGTGTATGTGTGAGTGATGGGGGAGGAAGGAAAGGGGGAACGGAGACAGATCTATTCACAAGAAATTATGATATAAGGCAAATTAAGAGAGGTGCTATTGAAGTATCATAAAATGGGTTGGGAGAAGGGATAAGGAGAAATTAGGTAGCATCTGGAGAAGCCTTATCAAGAAAGGTGATGAAGCTGAACTTTAGCTGATGAATCTAACTTTAAGCTTACATGGAATTTGAGGAGGGAGTTGTAAAGAAGAGGCATGAGGGCATAAAAAGCTATGGACTTCAGTGTGGCCAAACCATGGGGGCACAGGGAGCATTCTTCCTCAAGATAGGGTTGTGGAAAGCCCTGCACCACAGGCTAAGACATTTGGATTTTATTCTTTGTGATATTATTGAAGGCGTATCAAGAGGGCCATGATGTGATTATTAATGTCTGTTGGTAAAGTGAAGGAGAAAAAGATTAAACAGAAGTTGGGAAAGAAGACAGAGCCAAGGCAGAAATTTTCTTTTAGCCTAGAGAAGTCTCCCCACCAAAAATCAGTAAATATCTATGACGGTACCTAATAAGACAGAGCAGCATGTTGAGAGACAAGAGAATTGCTCATAATAAATTATGTAGGTCTACTGTGTGCCCAGAACCCAACGAATCCCTCTTTAGTAAGAATCTAGGCTATGGCAAACTTTCACTTTATTTAACATCTTATTCATTGTTCCTGGGGGGCTGTCTTCCCGGTACTGTGAGTAAGAGTGGGACAGGTTGGTTAGAAGAACATCCTGGTGGAGAACTATGTGGAGTGCCACCCTCTGTGTGCTGGAGCAATGTGTTGAGGGGCTCAGCTCATCCCTTCTTCCACCAGGATGCTCTGGTGCAGAAGCGTTTTTGGATTGTCTGTCTTTGTTAACTTCTCCAGTAATTCAGGACTCTCAGTAACCCAACAATTTCAGAACAAATAAAAAGGAGCTGAGATTTAAAGCAATCCTTAGACTGGTATGTGTGTGTATCTGTGTGCGTGTCTGTATTATATAGAGAAACTCAGTTACAAGACAGCTAAGAGCTGAAAAGGGCTCATCTTTTGTCTTCTGTGTGTTCCTACTAGGTTCCTATCTCTTGGATTATTTGTCTCAATTCTCTGGTACTTGTTTTTTTCTGCCTACATTCTAAGTGTTCTACCATCAACATCTTCTCTTCCTCCTTCAAACTTTTTCTGGTGGCCCCCATGGCTCCAAATTTCATCTACAGACTAAGGAATCTTGGATATTTTCCTTCGGCTAAGAACCAGAGCTAAAGACTTTCAGACATAAAGAATTTCTTCTGAGATTTCAACGAGTCAATTAAGAATAGTAAAAAATTCACACCAGCCGTAGGGGTTGATAGGGTTAAGTGGGAGTGAAGTGTTGGGAGACTCTTCCAGCCAAGACAAAAAAAATCTAGATATGCTGCAACAACTTAACTTTAGAAAATGAAGTCAACTGCTTAGTCACGTAAAGAAACATAAGGCTTCATTTGCTAGTTACTAATAATATGAAATGCCCCAGAGAAATAAACAGGTTAGCAAGATTTTTATGCTTTTTTTCATATGAAAAATTGGTAATATGATTAATACAATCACCCTCTTAAAGAAGAGCATCCTGTGCTGTGGAATGTCTGTTGGGTGGGCTTGTTGGTTACCTAGGCTATGTTAAAACATCATTTCAACCCTCACACTTCTTCAAACTGACTCCTTAATCTTGACTTCAAGGCTGTGTTTGGAGTTCCCTATACTTCTCACCTGGACCAATGCAACAGTTCTCTGTTTTCTGTCTCCATACTTCTGTAGTTTGAGGTGCCTATGCTGTAAATTGGCATGTTATACTCCTGTCTGATAGATAGAGTGCCTGATGAACTATGGAATGAGGTTTGTGACATTGTACAGGAGACAGGGATCAAGACCATCCCCATGGAAAAGAAATGCAAAATGGCTGTCTGGGAAGGCCTTACAAATAGCTATGAAAAGAAGAGAAGTGAAAAGCAAAGGAGGAAAGGAAAGCTATAAGCATCTGAATGCAGAGTTCCAGAGAATAGCAAGAAGAGATAAGAAAGCCTTCTTCAGTGATCAATGCAAAGAAATAGAGGAAAACAACAGAATGGGAAAGATTAGAGATCTCTTCAAGAAAATTAGAGATACCAAGGGAACATTTCATGCAAAGATGGGCTCAATAAAGGATAGAAATGGTCTGGAACTAACAGAAGCAGAAGATATTCTGAAGAGGTGGCAAGAATACACAGAAGAACTTTACAAAAAAGATCTTCATGACCCAGATAACCATGATGGTGTTATCACTCATCTAGAGCCAGACATCCTGGAATGTGAAGTCAAGTGGGCCTTAGAAAGCATCACTACGAACAAAGCTAGTGGAGGTGATGGAATTCCAGTTGAGCTGTTTCAAATGCTGAAAGATGATGCTGTGAAAGTGTTTCACTCAATATGCCAGCAAATTTGGAAAATTCAGCAGTGGCCACAGGACTAGAAAAGGTCAGTTTTTATTCCAATCCCAAAGAAAGGCAATGCCAAAGAATGCTCAAACTACCACACAATTGCACTCATCTCACATGCTAGTAAAGTAATGCTCAAAATTCTCCAAATCAGGCTTCAGCAATACGTGAACCGTAAACTTCCTGATGTTCAAGTTGGTTTTAGAAAAGGCAGAGGAACCAGGGATCAAATTGCCAACATCCAGTGGATCATGGAAAAAGCAAGAGCGTTCCAGAAAAACATCTATTTCTGCTTGATTGACTATGCCAAAGCCTTTGACTGTGTGGATCACAATAAACTGTGGAAAATTCTGAAAGAGACAGGAATACCAGACCACCTAACCTGCCTGTTGAGAAATCTGTATGCAGGT